>JABXNX010003704.1:0-23689 GCA_014843695.1 Archivesica marissinica | reverse complement strand
TCCACTGTAAGCGGTACACAGTCACTGTAAGGGTTACACAGTCCACTGTAAGAGTTACACGTCCACTGTAAGGGTTACACAGCCCACTGTAAGAGTTAACGTCCACTGTAAGGGTTACAGTCACTGTAAGGGTTACACGGTCCACTGTAAGAGTTACACGTCCACTGTAAGGGTTACACAGCCCACTGTAAGGGTTACACAGTCCACTGTAAGGGTTACATAGCCCACTGTAAGGGTTACATAGCGTACTGTAAGGGTTACACGTCCACTGTAAGGTTACACAGTCCATTGTAATGGTTACACAGCCCAATTTATGGTTACACAGTCCACTGTAAGGTTATACGGCCACTGTAAGGGTTACACAGTCCACTGTAAGGGTTACACAGTCCACTGTAAGGGTACACAGTCCACTGTAAGGTTACACAGTCCACTGTAAGGGTTACACAGCCCACTGTAAGGGTTACATAGTCCACTGTAAGGGTTACACAGCCCACTGTAAGGGTTACACATTCCACTGTATGGTTACACAGTCCACTGTAAGGGTTACACAGCCCACTGTAAGGGTTACACAGTCCACTGTAAGGGTTACACAGTCCACTGTAAGGGTTACATAGTCCACTGTAAGGGTTACACAGCCCACTGTAAGGGTTACATAGTCCACTGTAAGGTTACATAGTCCACTGTAAGGGTTACACAGTCCACTGTAAGTGTTACACAGCCCACTGTAAGGGTTAAACAGTCCACTGTAAGGGTTACACAGTCCACTGTAAGGTTACACAGTCCACTGTAAGGGTTACATAGCCCACTGTAAGGGTTACAGCCCACTGTAAGGGTTACATAGTCCACTGTAAGGGTTACACAGTCCACTGTAAGGGTTACACAGCCCACTGTAAGGGTTACACAGCCCACTGTAAGGGTTACACAGCCCACTGTAAGGGTTACACAGTCCACTGTAAGGGTTACACAGCCCACTGTAAGGTTACACAGGCCACTGTAAGGTTACACAGGCCACTGTAAGGGTTACACAGTCCACTGTAAGGGTTACATAGTCCACTGTAAGGTTACACAGTCCACTGTAAGGGTTACATAGCCCACTGTAACGGTTAACACAGTCCACTGTAAGGGTTACACAGCCCACTGTAAGGTTACACAGTCCACTGTAAGGGTTACTCAGCCCACTGTAAGGGTTACACAGCCCACTGTAAGGGTTACACAGTCCACTGTAAGGGTTACACAGTCCACTGTAAGGGTTACACAGTCCACTGTAAGGGTTAACACAGTCCACTGTAAGGGTTACACAGTCCACTGTAAGGGTTACACTGTAAGGGTTACACAGTCCACTGTAAGAGTTACACGTCCACTGTAAGGGTTACACAGCCCACTGTAAGAGTTACACGTCCACTGTAAGGGTTACACAGTCCATTGTAAGGGTTACACAGGCCACTGTAAGGGTCACATAGCCCACTGTAAGGGTTACACAGTCGACTGTAAGGGTTACACAGTCCACTGTAAGGGTTACACAGCCCACTGTAAGAGTTACACGTCCACTGTAAGGGTTACACAGTCCACTGTAAGGGTTACACAGTCCACTGTAAGGGTTACACAGTCCACTGTAAGGGTTACACGTCCACTGTAAGGGTTACACAGCCCACTGTAAGAGTTACACGTCCACTGTAAGGGTTACAGTCCACTGTAAGGGTACACAGTCCACTGTAAGGGTTAACAGCCCACTGTAAGGTTACACAGTCCACTGTAAGGTTACATAGTCCACTGTAAGGGTTACACAGTCCACTGTAAGGGTACACAGTCCACTGTAAGGTTACACAGTCCACTGTAAGGGTTACACAGTCCACTGTAAGGGTTACATAGTCCACTGTAAGGTTACACAGTCCACTGTAAGGGTTACATAGCCCACTGTAAGGGTTACACAGTCCACTGTAAGGGTTACACAGTCCACTGTAAGGGTTACACAGTCCACTGTAAGGTTACACAGTCCACTGTAAGGGTTACACAGTCCACTGTAAGGGTTACACAGTCCACTGTAAGGGTTACACAGCCCACTGTAAGGTTACACAGTCCACTGTAAGGTTACACAGTCCACTGTAAGGGTTACACAGTCCACTGTAAGGTTACACAGTCCACTGTAAGGGTTACACAGTCCACTGTAAGGTTACACAGTCCACTGTAAGGGTTACACAGTCCACTGTAAGGGTTACACGTCCACTGTAAGGGTTACACAGTCCACTGTAAGGGTTACATAGTCCACTGTAAGGGTTACACAGTCCACTGTAAGGGTTACACAGTCCACTGTAAGGGTTACACAGTCCACTGTAAGAGTTACACAGTCCACTGTAAGGGTTACACAGTCCACTGTAAGGGTTACACAGTCCACTGTAAGGGTTACACAGTCCACTGTAAGGGTTACACAGTCCACTGTAAGGGTTACACAGTCCACTGTAAGGGTTACACAGTCCACTGTAAGGTTACACAGTCCACTGTAAGGGTTACACAGTCCACTGTAAGGGTTACACAGTCCACTGTAAGGTTACACAGCCCACTGTAAGGGTTACACAGTCCACTGTAAGGTTACACAGTCCACTGTAAGGTTACACAGTCCACTGTAAGGGTTACACAGTCCACTGTAAGGTTACACAGTCCACTGTAAGGGTTACACAGTCCACTGTAAGGGTTACACAGCCCACTGTAAGGGTTACACAGCCCACTGTAAGGGTTACACAGTCCACTGTAAGGGTTACACAGTCCACTGTAAGGGTTACATAGTCCACTGTAAGGGTTACACAGCCCACTGTAAGGTTACACAGTCCACTGTAGGGTTACAGTCCACTGTAAGGGTTACACAGTCCACTGTAAGGTTACACAGTCCACTGTAAGGGTTACACAGCCCACTGTAAGGTTACACAGTCCACTGTAAGGGTTACATAGTCCACTGTAAGGGTTACATAGCCCACTGTAAGGGTTACACAGTCCACTGTAAGGGTTACACAGTCCACTGTAAGGGTACACAGTCCACTGTAAGGGTTACACAGTCCACTGTAAGGTTACACAGTCCACTGTAAGGGTTACACTGTAAGGTTACACAGTCCACTGTAAGGGTTACACAGTCCACTGTAAGGTTACACAGCCCACTGTAAGGGTTACACAGCCCACTGTAAGGTTACACAGGCCACTGTAAGGGTTACACAGTCCACTGTAAGGGTTACACAGTCCACTGTAAGGTTACACAGTCCACTGTAAGGGTTACACAGTCCACTGTAAGGGTTACACAGCCCACTGTAAGGGTTACACAGTCCACTGTAAGGGTTACACAGCCCACTGTAAGGGTTACACAGTCCACTGTAAGGGTTACACAGCCCACTGTAAGGGTTACACAGCCCACTGTAAGGGTTACACAGTCCACTGTAAGGTTACACAGTCCACTGTAAGGGTTACACAGTCCACTGTAAGGTTACATAGTCCACTGTAAGGTTACACAGCCCACTGTAAGGGTTACACGTAAGGGTTACACAGTCCACTGTAAGGGTTACACAGTCCACTGTAAGGGTTACACAGTCCACTGTAAGGTTACACGTCCACTGTAAGGGTTACACAGTCCACTGTAAGGGTTACACAGTCCACTGTAAGGTTACACAGCCCACTGTAAGGGTTACACAGTCCACTGTAAGGGTTACACAGTCCACTGTAAGGGTTACACAGTCCACTGTAAGGTTACACAGTCCACTGTAAGGGTTACACAGCCCACTGTAAGGGTTACACAGTCCACTGTAGGGTTACACAGCCCACTGTAAGGGTTACACAGTCCACTGTAAGGGTTACACAGTCCACTGTAAGGGTTACATAGTCCACTGTAAGGGTTACACAGTCCACTGTAAGGGTTACACAGTCCACTGTAAGGGTTACATAGTCCACTGTAAGGTTACAGTCCACTGTAAGGGTTACATAGCCCACTGTAACGGTTAACACAGTCCACTGTAAGGGTTACACAGCCCACTGTAAGGTTACACAGTCCACTGTAAGGGTTACTCAGCCCACTGTAAGGGTTACACAGCCCACTGTAAGGGTTACACAGTCCACTGTAAGGGTTAACACAGTCCACTGTAAGGGTTACACAGTCCACTGTAAGGGTTACACTGTAAGGGTTACACAGTCCACTGTAAGAGTTACACGTCCACTGTAAGGGTTACACAGCCCACTGTAAGAGTTACACGTCCACTGTAAGGGTTACACAGTCCATTGTAAGGGTTACACAGGCCACTGTAAGGGTCACATAGCCCACTGTAAGGGTTACACAGTCCACTGTAAGGGTTAACACAGTCCACTGTAAGGGTTACACAGCCCACTGTAAGGTTACACAGTCCACTGTAAGGGTTACACAGCCCACTGTAAGGTTACACAGTCCACTGTAAGGGTTACATAGCCCACTAAGGGTTACATAGCCCACTGTAAGGGTTACATAGTCCACTGTAAGGGTTACATAGTCCACTGTAAGGGTTACATAGTCCACTGTAAGGGTTATACAGCCCACTGTAAGGGTTACACAGTCCACTGTAAGGGTTACATAGTCCACTGTAAGGTTACACAGTCCACTGTAAGGGTTACACAGCCCACTGTAAGGTTACACAGTCCACTGTAAGGGTTACATAGCCCACTAAGGGTTACATAGCCCACTGTAAGGGTTACATAGTCCACTGTAAGGGTTACATAGTCCACTGTAAGGGTTATACAGCCCACTGTAAGGGTTACACAGTCCACTGTAAGGGTTACATAGTCCACTGTAAGGTTACACAGTCCACTGTAAGGGTTACATAGCCCACTGTAAGGGTTACACAGTCCACTGTAAGGGTTAACACAGTCCACTGTAAGGGTTACACAGTCCACTGTAAGGGTTACACAGCCCACTGTAAGGGTTACACAGCCCACTGTAAGGGTTACACAGTCCACTGTAAGGGTTACACAGCCCACTGTAAGGTTACACAGGCCACTGTAAGGTTACACAGCCACTGTAAGGGTTACACAGTCCACTGTAAGGGTTACATAGTCCACTGTAAGGTTACACAGTCCACTGTAAGGGTTACATAGCCCACTGTAACGGTTACACAGTCCACTGTAAGGTTACACAGCCCACTGTAAGGTTACACAGTCCACTGTAAGGGTTACACAGCCCACTGTAAGGGTTACACTGTAAGGGTTACACAGTCCACTGTAAGGGTTACACATCCACTGTAAGGGTTACACAGTCCACTGTAAGGGTTACACAGTCCACTGTAAGGGTTACACAGCCCACTGTAAGGGTTACACAGCCCACTGTAAGGGTTACACAGTCCACTGTAAGAGTTACACGTCCACTGTAAGGGTTACACAGTCCACTGTAAGGGTTACACAGTCCATTGTAAGGGTTACACAGCCCACTGTAAGGGTTACACAGTCCACTGTAAGGGTTACACAGTCCACTGTAAGGGTTAAACAGTCCACTGTAAGAGTTATACGTCCACTGTAAGGGTTACACAGCCCACTGTAAAAGTTACACGTCCACTGTAAGGGTTACAGTCACTGTAAGGGTTACACAGTCCACTGTAAGGGTTACACAGCCCACTGTAAGGGTTACACAGGCCACTGTAAGGGTTACACAGTCCACTGTAAGGTTACACAGTCCACTGTAAGGGTTACACAGCCCACTGTAAGGTTACACATGCCACTGTATGGGTTACACAGTCCACTGTAAGGGTTAAATAGTCCACTGTAAGGTTACACAGTCCACTGTAAGGGTTACACAGCCCACTGTAAAGGTTACACAGTCCACTGTAAGGGTTACACATTCCACTTTAAGTGTTATATAGCCCACTGTGTAAGGGTTACACAGTCCACTGTAAGAGTTACACGTCCACTGTAAGGGTTACACAGCCCACTGTAAGGGTTACACAGTCCACTGTAAGGTTACATAGCCCACTGTAAGGGTTACATAGCCCACTGTAAGGGTTACACATTCCATTGTAAGGTTACACAGTCCACTGTAAGTGTTACACAGCCCATTGTAAGGTTACATAGTCCACTGTAAGGTTACACAGCCCACTGTAAGGTTACACAGCCAAACTGTAAGGTTACACAGTCCACTGTAAGGTTAAACAGTCTACTGTAAGGGTTACACATTCCACTGTAAGGGTTACACAGTCCACTGTAAGGGTTACAAAGCACACTGTAAGGTTACACAGTCCACTGTAAGGTTACACAGTCCACTGTAAGGTTACATAGTCCACTGTAAGGTTACACAGCCCACTGTAAGGTTACACAGTCCACTGTAAGGGTTACATAGCCCACTCTAAGGGTTACACAGTCCACTGTAAGGTTACACAGTCCACTCTAAGGGTTACACGGTCCACTGTAAGGGTTACACAGCCCACTAAGGGTTACATAGCCCACTGTAAGGGTTACACAGTCCACTGTACGGTTACACAGTCCACTGTAATGGTTACACAGCCCACTGTAAGGGTTACACTGTCCACTCTAAGGGTTACACAGTCCACTGTAAGGGTTACATAGTCCACTGTAAGGGTTACACAGCCCACTGTAAGGTTACACAGTCCACTGTAGGGTTACAGTCCACTATAAGATTACACAGTCCACTGTAAGGTTACACAGTCCACAGTAAGGGTTACACAGCCCACTGTAAGGTTACACAGTCCACTATAATGGTTACACAGCCCACTGTAAGGGTTACATAGTCCACTGTAAGGGTTACACAGTCCACTGTAAGGTTAAATAGCCCACTGTATGGGTTACACAGTCCACTGTAAGGTTACATAGTCCACTGTAAGGGTTACATAGCCCACTGTACGGGTTACACAGCCCACTGTAAGGGTTACGTAGCCCACTGTAAGGGTTACACAGCCCACTGTAAGGGTTACACAGTCCATTGTAAGGGTCACAGTCCACTGTAAGGGTTACATAGTCCACTGTATGTGTTACACAGTCCACTGTAAGAGTTACAGGTCCACTCTAAGGGTTACACATCCCACTGTAAGGGTTACACAGTTACTGTAAGGGTTACACTGTCGACTGTAATAGTTACACGTCCACTTTAAGGGTTACACAGTCCACTGTAAGGTTACATAGTCCACTGTAAGGGTTACACAGCCCACTGTAAGGTTACACAGCTCACTGTAAGGTTACACAGTCCACTGTAAGGTTGTACAGTCCACTGTAAGGGTTACACAGCCCACTGTAAGGTTAAACAGTCCACTGTAAGGGTTACACAGTCCACTGTAAGGGATACACTGTAATGGTTACACAGTCCACTGTAAGAGTTACACGTCCACTGTAAGGGTTAACACAGTCCAATGTAAGGGTTACACAGTCCATTGTAAGGGTTACACAGCACACTGTAAGGGTTACACAGTCCACTGTAAGGGTTACACCGTCCACTGTAAGAGTTACCCGTCCACTGTAAGGGTTACACAGTCCACTGTATGTGTTACACAGTCCATTGTAAGGGTGACACAGCCCACTGTAAGAGTTACACGTCCACTGTAAGGGTTACACAGCCCATTGTTAGAGTTACACGTCCACTGTAAGGGTTACAGTCACTGTAAGGGTTACGCAGTCCACTGTAATAGTTACACAGTCCACTGTAAGGGTTACACAGCCCACTGTAAGGGTTACACAGGCCACTGTAAGGATTACACAGTCCACTGTAATGTTACACATTCCACTGTAAAGGTTACACAGCCCACTGTAAGGTTAGACATGCCACTGTAAGGGTTACACAGTCCACTGTAAGGGTTACATAGTCCACTGTAAGGGTTACATAGCCCACTGTAAGGGTTACACAGCCCACTGTAAGGGTTACATAGCCCACTGTAAGGGTTACACAGTCCACAGTAAGGGTCACTGTCCACTGTAAGGGTTACATATTCCACTGTAAGTGTTACACAGTCCACTGTAAGAGTTACACGTCCACTGTAAGGGTTACACATCCCACTGTAAGGGTTACACAGTTACTGTAATGGTTAAAACAGTCCACTTTAAGGGTTACACTGTTCACTGTAAGGGTTACACAGTCACTGTAAAGGTTAAACAGCCCACTGTAAGGGTTACACAGGCCACTGTAATGGTTACACAGTCCACTGTAAGATTAAATAGTCCACTGTAAGGTTACACAGTCCACTGTAAGGGTTACACAGTCCACTGTAAGATTACACAGCCCACTGTAAGGGTTACACAGCCCACTGTAAGGTTACACATCCCACTGTAGGGTTACACAGTCCACTGTAAGGTTACACAGTCCACTGTAAGGGTTAACACAGTCCACTGTAAGGGTTACTCAGCCACTGTAAGGGTTACACAGTCACTGTAAGGGTTACACAGTCCACTGTAAGAGTTACACGTCCACTGTAAGGGTTACACAGCCCACTGTAAGAGTTACACGTCCACTGTAAGGGTTACACAGTCACTGTAAGGGTTACACAGTCCACTGTAAGAGTTACACGTCCACTGTAAGGGTTACACAGCCCACTGTAAGGGTTACACAGTCCACTGTAAGGTTACATAGTCCACTGTAAGGTTACACAGTCCACTGTAAGGGTTACACAGTCCACTGTAAGGTTACACAGCCCACTGTAAGGGTTACACAGCCCACTGTAAGGTGTTACACAGTCCACTGTAAGGTTACACAGTCCACTGTAAGGGTTACACAGCCCACTGTAAGGTTACACAGTCCACTGTAAGGGTTACACAGTCCACTGTAAGGGTTACACAGTCCACTGTAAGGGTTACACAGGCCACTGTAAGGGTTACACAGTCCACTGTAAGGGTTACACAGTCCACTGTAAGGGTTACACAGTCCACTGTAAGGTTACACAGTCCACTGTAAGGGTTACACAGTCCACTGTAAGGGTTACATAGTCCACTGTAAGGGTTACACAGTCCACTGTAAGGGTTACACAGCCCACTGTAAGGTTACACAGTCCACTGTAAGGGTTAAACAGCCCACTGTAAGGGTTACATAGCCCACTGTAAGGGTTACATAGCCCACTGTAAGGGTTACACAGCCCACTGTAAGGGTTACATAGTCCACTGTAAGGGTTACATAGTCCACTGTAAGGGTTACACAGCCCACTGTAAGGGTTACACAGTCCACTGTAAGGGTTACACGTCCACTGTAAGGGTTACACAGTCCATTGTAAGGGTTACACAGCCCACTGTAAGGGTTATACAGTCCACTGTAAGGGTTACACGTCACTGTAAGGGTTACACAGTCCATTGTAAGGGTTACTCAGCCCACTGTAAGAGTTACACGTCCACTGTAAGGGTTACAGTCACTCTAAGGGTTACACAGTCCACTGTAAGTGTTAAACGTCCACTGTAAGGGTTACCCAGCCCACTGTAAGGGTTACACAGTCCACTGTAAGGTTAAACAGTCCACTGTAAGGTTACACAGTCCACTGTAAGGGATACACAGTCACTGTAAGGGTTACACAGTCCACTGTAATTGTTACACGTCCACTGTAAGGGTTACACAGCCCACTGTAAGAGTTACACGTCCACGTGAAGGGTTACACAGTCACTGTAAGGGTTACACAGTCCACTGTAAGGGTTACACAGTCACTGTTAGGGTTACACAGTCCACTGTAAGAGTTACACGTCCATTGTAAGGGTTGCATAGCCCACTGTAAGAGTTACACGTCCATTGTAAGGGTTACACAGTCACTATAAGGGTTACACAGTCCACTGTAAGAGTTACACGTCCAATGTAAGGGTTACACAGCCCACTGTAAGAGTTACACGTCCACTGTAAGGGTTACACAGTCACTGTAAGGGTTACACAGTCCACTGTAAGAGTTACACGTCCACTGTAAGGGTTACACAGCCCACTGTAAGGGTTACACAGTCCACTGTAAGGTTAAATAGTCCACTGTAAGGTTACACAGTCCACTGTAAGGGTTACACAGTCCACTGTAAGGTTAAACAGCCCACTGTAAGGGTTACACAACCCACTGTAAGGTTACACAGTCCACTGTAAGGTTACACAGTCCACTGTAAGGGTTACACAGCCCACTGTAAGGTTATACAGGCCACTGTAAGGTTTACACAGTCCACTGTAAGGGTTACATAGTCCACTGTAAGGTTACACAGTCCACTGTAAGGGTTACATAGCCCACTGTAAGGGTTACACAGTCCACTGTAAGGGTTAACACACTCCACTGTAAGGGTTACACAGCCCACTGTAAGGTTACACAGTCCACTGTAAGGGTTAAACAGCCCACTGTAAGGGTTACATACCCCACTGTAAGGGTTACATAGCCCACTGTAAGGGTTACACAGCCCACTGTAAGGGTTACATAGTCCACTGTAAGGGTTACATAGTCCACTGTAAGAGTTACACAGCCCACTGTAAGGGTTACACAGCCCACTGTAAGGGTTACACAGTCCACTGTAAGAGTTACACGTCCACTGTAAGGGTTACACAGTCCATTGTAAGGGTTACACAGCCCACTTTAAGAGTTATATAGTACACTGTATGGGTTACACCGTCACTGAAAGGGTTAAACAGTCCACTATAAGAGTTACACGTCCACTGTAAGGGTTACTCAGCCCACTGTAAGAGTTACACGTCCACTGTAAGGGTTACAGCCACTCTAAGGGTTACACAGTCCACTGTATGAGTTAAACGTCCACTGTAAGGTTACACAGTCCACTGTAAGGGTTACACAGTCCACTGTAAGGTTACACAGCCCAATGTAAGGGTTACACAACCCACTGTAAGGTTACACAGTCCACTGTAAGGTTACACAGTCCACTGTAAGGGTTACACAGCCCACTGTAAGGTTACACAGTCCACTGTAAGGGTTACACAGTCACTGTTAGGGTTGCACAGTCCACTGTAAGAGTTACACGTCCACTGTAAGGGTTACATAGCCCACTGTCAGGGTTACACAGTCACTGTAATGGTTACACAGTCCACTCTAAGAGTTACACGTCCACTGTAAGGGTTACACTGCCTACTGTAAAGGTTAAACAGTCCACTGTAAGGTTAAATAGTCCACTGTAAGGTTACACAGTCCACTGTAAGGGTTACACAGTCCACTGTAAGTTTACACAGCCCACTGTAAGGGTTACAGTCCACTGTAAGGGTTACACAGTCCACTGTACGGGTTACACAGTCCACTATAAGGGTTACACCGTCACTGTAAGGGTTACACAGTCCACTGTAAGAGTTACACGTCCACTGTAAGGGTTAACACAGTCCACTGAAAGGGTTACACAGTCCATTGTGAGGGTTACACAGCCCACTTTAAGGGTTACACAGTCCACTGTAAGAGTTACACGTCCACTGTAAGGGTTACACAATCCATTGTAAGGGTTACACAGCCCACTTTAAGAGTTACACAGTCCACTGTGAGGGTTACACAGTCACTGAAAGGGTTACACAGTCCACTGTAAGAGTTACACGTCCACTGTAAGGGTTACACAGCCCACTGTAAGAGTTACACGTCCACATTAAGACTTACACAGTCACTGTAAGGGTTACACAGTCCACTGTAAGGGTTACACAGTCACTGTAAGGGTTACACAGTCCACTGTAAGAGTTACACGTCCACTGTAAGGGTTACATAGCCCACTGTAAGAGTTACACGTCCACTGTAAGGGTTACACAGTCACTGTAAGGGTTACACAGTCCACTGTAAGAGTTACACGTCCACTGTAAGGGTTACACAGCCCACTGTAAGGGTTACACAGTCCACTGTAAGGTTAAATAGTCCACTGTAAGGTTACACAGTCCACTGTAAGGGTTACACAGTCCAATGTAAGGTTACACAGCCCACATTAAGGGTTACACAGCCCACTGTAAGGTTACACATCCCACTGTAAGGTTACACAGTCCACTGTAAGGTTACACAGTCCACTGTAAGGGTTAACACAGTCCACTGTAAGGGCTACACAGTCCACTGTAAGGGTTACACAGTCACTGTAAGGGTTACACAGTCCACTGTAAGAGTTACACGTCCACTGTAAGGGTTACACAGCCCACTCTAAGAGTTACACGTCCATTGTAAGGGTTAAACAGTCACTGTAAGGGTTACACAGTCCACTGTAAGAGTTCACGTCCACTGTAAGGGTTACACAGCCCACTGTATGGGTTACACAGCCCACTGTAAAGGTTACACAGTCCACTGTAAGGGTTACTCAGCCCACTGTAAGGTTTACACAGTCCACTGTAAGAGTTACACGTCCACTGTAAGGGTTACACTGCCCACTGTAAGGGTTAAACAGTCCACTGTAAGGTTAAATAGTCCAATGTAAGGTTACACAGTCCACTGTAAGGGTTACACAGTCCACTGTAAGGTTACACAGCCCACTGTAAGGGTTACAGTCCACTATTTGGGTTACACAGTCCACTGTAAGGGTTACACAGTCCACTGTAAGGGTTACACAGTCACTGTAAGGGTTACACAGTCCACTGTAAGAGTTACAAATCCACTGTAAGGGTTACACAGTCCATTGTGAGGGTTACACAGCCCACTGTAAGGGTTACACAGTCCACTGTAAGAGTTACACGTCCACTGTAAGGGTTACACAGTCAATTGTAAGAGTTAGACAGCCCACTTTAAGAGTTACACAGTCCACTGTAAGGGTTACACAGTCACTGAAAGGGTTACACAGTACACTGTAAGAGTTACACGTCCACTGTAAGGGTTACAGTCACTCTAAGGGTTACACAGTCCACAGTAAGAGTTACACGTCCACTGTGATGGTTACACAGTCACTGAAAGGGTTACACAGTCCACTGTAAGAGTTACACGTCCACTGTAAGGGTTACACAGCCCACTCTAAGAGTTACACGTCCACATTAAGACTTACACAGTCACTGTAAGGGTTACACAGTCCACTGTAAGGGTTACACAGTCACTGTAAGGGTTACACAGTCCACTGTAAGAGTTACATGTCCACTGTAAGGGTTACACAGTCCACTGTAAGGTTAAATAGTCCACTGTAAGGTTACACAGTCCACTGTAAGGGTTACACAGTCCACTGTAAGGTTACACAGCCCACTTTAAGGGTTACACAGCCCACTGTAAGGTTACACATCCCACTGTAAGGTTACGCAGTCCACTGTAAGGTTACACAGTCCACTGTAAGGGTTAACACAGTCCACTGTAAGGGTTACACAGTCCACTGTAAGGGTTACACAGTCACTGTAAGGGTTACACAGTCCACTGTAAGAGTTACACGTCCACTGTAAGGGTTACACAGCCCACTGTAAGAGTTGCACGTCCACTGTAAGGGTTAAACAGTCACTGTAAGGGTTACACAGTCCACTGTAAGAGTTCACGTCCACTGTAAGGGTTACACAGCCCACTGTAAGGGTTACACAGCCCACTGTAAAGGTTACACAGTCCACTGTAAGGGTTACTCAGCCCGCTGTAAGGGTTACACAGTCCACTGTAAGAGTTACACGTCCACTGTAAGGGTTACACTGCCCACTGTAAGGGTTAAACAGTCCACTGTAAGGTTAAATAGTCCACTGTAAGGTTACACAGTCCACTGTAAGGGTTACACAGTCCACTGTAAGGTTACACAGCCCACTGTAAGGGTTACAGTCCACTCTTTGGGTTACACAGTCCACTGTAAGGGTTACACAGTCCACTGTAAGGGTTACACAGTCACTGTAAGGGTTACACAGTCCACTGTAAGAGTTACAAGTCCACTGTAAGGGTTACACAGTCCATTGTGAGGGTTACACAGCCCACTGTAAGGGTTACACAGTCCACTGTAAGAGTTACACGTCCACTGTAAGGGTTACATAGTCAATTGTAAGAGTTAGACAGCCCACTTTAAGAGTTACACAGTCCACTGTAAGGGTTACACAGTCACTGAAAGGGTTACACAGTACACTGTAAGAGTTACACGTCCACTGTAAGGGTTACAGTCACTCTAAGGGTTACACAGTCCACAGTAAGAGTTACACGTCCACTGTAAGGGTTACACAGCCCACTGTAAGGGTTACACAGTCCACTGTAAGGTTACACAGCCCACTGTAAGGGTTACACAGCCCACTGTAAGGTTACACAGCCCGCTGTAAGGTTTCACAGTCCACTGTAAGGTTACACAGTCCACTGTAAGGGTTAACACAGTCCACTGTAAGGGTTACACAGTCCACTGTAAGGGTTACACAGTCATTGTAAGGGTTACACAGTCCACTGTAAGAGTTACACGTCCACTGTATGGGTTACACAGCCCACTGTAAGAGTTACACGTCCACTGTAAGGGTTACACAGTCACTGTAAGTGTTACACAGTCCACTGTAAGAGTTACACGTCCAATGTAAGGGTTACACAGCCCACTGTAAGGGTTACACAGTCCACTGTAAGGGTTTCTCAGCCCACTGTAAGGGTTACGCAGCCCACTGTAAGGGTTACACAGTCCACTGTAAGAGTACCAGTCCACTGTAAGGGTTACACAGTCCACTCTAATGGTTACACAGTCCACTGTAAGGGTTACACAGTCAATGTAAGGGTTACACAGTCCACTGTAAGAGTTACACGTCCACTGTAAGGGTTAACACCGTCCACTGTAAGGGTTACACAGTCCATTGTAAGGGTTACACAGCCCACTCTAAGGGTTACACAGTCCACTGTAAGAGTTACACGTCCACTGTAAGGGTTACACAGTCCATTGTAAGGGTTACACAGCCCACTTTAAGAGTTACACAGTCCACTGTAAGGGTTACACAGTCACTGTAAGGGTTACACAGTCCACTGTAAGAGTTACACGTCCACTGTAAGGGTTACTCAGCCCACTGTAAGAGTTACACGTCCACTTTAAGGGTTACAGTCACGCTAAGGGTTACACAGTCCACCGTAAGAGTTACATGTCCACTGTAAGGGTTACACAGCCCACTGTAATGGTTACACAGTCCACTGTCAGGTTACACAGTCCACTGTAAGGTTACACAGTCCACTGTAAGGGTTACACAGTTACTGTAAGGCTTACACAGTCACTGTAAGGGTTACACAGTCCACTGTAAGGTTAAATAGTCCTTTGTAAGGTTACACATTCCACTGTAAGGGTTACACAGTCCACTGTAAGGTTACACAGCCCACTGTAAGGGTTACACAGCCCACTGTAAGGTTACACAGTCCACTCTAAGGTTAAATAGTCCACTGTAAGGGTTACACAGTCCACTGTAAGGTTACACAGTCCACTGTAAGGGTTACACAGTCCACTGTAAGGGTTACACATCCCACTGTAAGGGTTACACAGCCCACTGTTAGGGTTACACAGTCCACTGTAAGGGTTACATAGCCCACTGTAAGGGTTTCACAGCCCACTGTAAGGGTTACACAATCCACTGTAAGGGTTACAGTCCACTGTAAGGGTTACACAGTCCACTGTAAGGGTTACACAGTCCACTGTAAGGGTTACACAGTCACTGTAAGGGTTACACAGTCCACTGTAAGAGTTACACGTCCACTGTAAGGGTTAAAACAGTCCACTGTAAGGGTTACACAGTCCATTGTAAGGGTTACACAGCCCACTGTAAGGGTTACACAGTCCACTGTAAGAGTTACACGTCCAATGTAAGGGTTACACAGTCCATTGTAAGGGTTACACAGCCCACTTTAAGAGTTACACAGTCCACTGTAAGGGTTACACAGTCCACTGTAAGGGTTACACAGTCCACTGTAAGGGTTACACAGTCACTGTAAGGGTTACACAGTCCACTGTAAGAGTTACACGTCCACTGTAAGGGTTAAACAGTCCACTGTAAGGGTTACACAGTCCATTGTAAGGGGTACATATTCCACTGTAAGGGTTACATAGCCCACAGTAAGGGTTACACAGTCCACTGTAAGGGTTAACACAGTCCACTGTAAGGATTACACAGCCAACTGTAAGGTTACACAGTCCAATGTAAGGGTTAAACAGCCCACTGTAAGGGTTACATAGCCCACTGTAAGGGTTACATAGCCCACTGTAAGGGTTACACATTCCACTGTAAGAGTTACACGTCCACTGTAAGGGTTACACAGTCCATTGTAAGGGTTACACAGCCCACTGTAAGAGTTACACAGTCCACTATAAGGATTAAACAGTCACTGTAAGGGTTACTCAGTCCACTGTAAGAGTTACACGTTCACTGTAAGGGTTACACAGCTCACTGTAAGAGTTACACGTCCACTGTAAGGGTTACAGTCACTGTAAGGGTTACACAGTCCACTGTAAGAGTTACACGTCCACTGTAAGTGTTACACAGCCCACTGTAAGGGTTACACAGTCCACTGTAAGGTTACACAGTCCACTGTAAGGTTAAACAGTCCACTGTAAGGGTTACACAGTCACTGTAAGGGTTACACAGTCCACTGTCAGAGTTACACGTCCACTGTAAGGGTTACCCAGCCCACTGTAAGAGTTACACCTCCACTTTAAGGGTTACACAGTCACTGTAAGGGTTACAGAGTCCACTGTAAGGGTTATACTGTCACTGTATGGGTTACACAGTCCACTGTAAGAGTTACACGTCCACTGTAAGGGTTACATAGCCCACTGTAAGAGTTACACGTCCACTGTAAGGGTTATACAGTCACTTTAAGGGTTACACAGTCCACTGTAAGAGTTACACGTCTACTGTAAGGGTTACACTGCCCACTGTAAGGGTTAAACAGTCCACTGTAAGGTTAAATAGTCCATTGTAAGGTTACACAGTCCACTGTAAGGGTTACACAGTCCACTGTAAGGTTACACAGCCCACTGTAAGGGTTACATAGCCCACTGTAAGGTTACACAGCCCACTGTAAAGTTACACAGTCCACTGTAAGGTTACACAGTCCACTGTAAGGGTTAACACAGTCCACTGTAAGGGTTACACAGTCACTGTAAGGGTTACACAGTCCACTGTAAGAGTTACACGTCCACTGTAAGGGTTACACAGCCCACTGTAAGAGTTACACGTCCACTGTAAGGGTTACACAGTCCACTGTAAGAGTTACACGTCCACTGTAAGGGTTACACAGCCCACTTTAAGGGTTACACAGTCCACTGTAAGGTTAAATAGTCCACTGTAAGGTTACACAGTCCACTGTAATGGTTACACAGTCCACTGTAAGGTTACACAGTCCACTGTAAGGTTAAATAGTCCACTGTATGGGTTACACAGTCCACTGTAAGGTTACACAGTCCACTGTAAGGGTTACACAGTCCACTGTAAGGGTTAAACATCCCACTATAAGGGTTACACAGCCCACTGTTAGGGTTACACAGTCCACTGTAAGGGTTACACAGCCCACTGTAAGGGTTACACAGCCCACTGTAATGGTTACACAATCCACTGTAAGGGTTACAGTCCACTGTATGGGTTACACAGTCCACTGTAAGGGTTACACAGTCCACTGTAAGAGTTACACGTCCACTGTAAGGGTTAAAACAGTCAACTGTAAGGTTACACAGTCCACTGTAAGGGTTACACAGTCCACTGTAAGGGTTACACATTCCACTGTAAGGGTTACACAGCCCACTGTTAGGGTTACACAGTCTACTGTAAGGGTTACACAGCCCACTGTAAGGGTTACACAGCTCACTGTAAGGGTTACACAATCCATTGTAAGGGTTACAGTCCACTGTAAGGGTTACACAGTCCACTGTAAGGGTTACACAGTCCACTGTAAGGGTTACACAGTCACTGTAAGGGTTACACAGTCCACTGTAAGAGATACACGTCCACTGTAAGGGTTAAAACAGTCCACTGTAAGGGTTACACAGTCCATTGTAAGGGTTACACAGCCCACTGTAAGGGTTACACAGTCCACTGTAAGAGTTACACGTCCAATGTAAGGGTTACACAGTCCATTGTAAGGGTTACACAGCCCACTTTAAGAGTTACACAGTCCACTGTAAGGGTTACACAGTCCACTGTATGGATTACACAGTCCACTGTAAGGGTTACACAGTCACTGTAATGGTTACACAGTCCACTGTAAGAGTTACACAGCCCACTGTAAGGGTTACACAGTCCACTGTAAGAGTTACACGTCCAATGTAAGGGTTACACAGTCCATTGTAAGGGTTAAACAGCCCACTTTAAGGTTACACAGTCCACTGTAAGGTTACACAGTCACTGTAAGGTTACACAGTCCACTGTAAGGTTACACGTCCACTGTAAGGGTTACCAGCCCACTGTAAGAGTTACACGTCCACTGTAAGGGTTACACAGTCACTGTAAGGGTTACACAGTCCACTGTAAGGTTACACGTCCACTGTAAGGTTACACAGCCCACTTTAAGGTTACACAGTCCACTGTAAGGTTACACAGTCCACTGTAAGGTTAAACAGTCCACTGTAAGGGTTACGCAGTCACTGTAAGGGTTACACAGTCCACTGTAAGGGTTACACAGCCACTGTAAGGGTTACCCAGCCCACTGTAAGAGTTACACGTCCACTGTAAGGGTTACACAGTCCACTGTAAGGGTTACACAGTCCACTGTAAGGGTTATACTGTCACTGTAAGGTTACACAGTCCACTGTAAGGTTACACGTCCACTGTAAGGGTTACACAGCCCACTGTAAGGGTTACACAGTCCACTGTAAGGTTACACAGTCCACTGTAAGGTTAAAAAGTCCACTGTAAGGGTTACACAGTCATTGTAAGGGTTACACAGCCCACTGTAAGGTTACACAGTCCACTGTAAGGGTTACACAGTCCCTGTAAGGGTTACACAGCCCACTGTAAGGTTACACAGTCCACTGTAAGGGTTACACGTCCACTGTAAGGGTTACACAGTCACTGTAAGGTTACACAGTCCACTGTAAGGGTTACACAGCCACTGTAGGGTTACACAGTCCACTGTAAGGTTACACGTCCACTGTAAGGGTTACACAGTCCACTGTAAGGGTTACACGTCCACTGTAAGGGTTACACAGTCCACTGTAAGGGTTACACATCCACTGTAAGGTTACACAGTCCACTGTAAGGTTACACATCCACTGTAAGGGTTACACAGTCCACTGTAAGGGTTACAAGTCCCTGTAGGTTACACAGTCCACTGTAAGGGTTACACAGTCCACTGTAAGGGTTACACAGCCCACTGTAAGGTTACACAGTCCACTGTAGGGTTACAGTCCACTGTAAGGTTACACAGTCCACTGTAAGGTTACACAGTCCACTGTAAGGTTACACAGTCCACTGTAAGGGTTACACAGTCCACTGTAAGGGTTACATAGCCCACTGTAAGGGTTACACAGTCCACTGTAAGAGTTACACGTCCACTGTAAGGGTTACACTGTCCACTGTAAGGGTTACACAGTCCACTGTAAGGGTTACACAGTCCACTGTAAGGTTACACAGCCCACTGTAAGGTTACAAGCCATGTGGTTAGCCACTGTAGGTTACACAGCACTGTAAGGTTACACAGTCCACTGTAAGGTTACACAGTCCACTGTAAGGTTACACAGTCCACTGTAAGGGTTACACAGTCCACTGTAAGGGTTACACAGTCCACTGTAAGGGTTACACAGCCCACTGTAAGGGTTACACAGCCCACTGTAAGGGTTACACAGTCCACTGTAAGGGTTACACAGTCCACTGTAAGGGTTACACAGCCCACTGTAAGAGTAAACGTCCATTGTAAGGGTTACAGTCACTGTAAGGGTTACACAGTCCACTGTAAGGGTTACACAGTCCACTGTAAGGGTTACACAGCCCACTGTAAGGGTTACACAGTCCACTGTAAGGGTTACACAGTCCACTGTAAGGGTTACACAGTCCATTGTAAGGGTTACACAGCCCACTGTAAGAGTTACACAGTCCACTGTAAGGGTTACACAGTCACTGTAAGGGTTACACAGTCCACTGTAAGAGTTACACGTCCACTGTAAGGGTTACACAGCCCACTGTAAGAGTTACACGTCCACTGTAAGGGTTACAGTCCACTGTAAGGGTTACACAGTCCACTGTAAGAGTTACACGTCCACTGTAAGGGTTACACAGTCCACTGTAAGGGTTACACAGTCCACTGTAAGGTTACACAGTCCACTGTAAGGTTACACAGTCCACTGTAAGGTTACACAGTCCACTGTAAGGGTTACACAGTCACTGTAAGGGTTACACAGTCCACTGTAAGAGTTACACGTCCACTGTAAGGGTTACACAGCCCACTTAGAGTACACGTCACTGTAAGGGTTACACAGTCACTGTAAGGTTACACAGTCACTGTAAGGGTTACACAGTCCACTGTAAGGTTACACAGTCCACTGTAAGGTTACACAGTCCACTGTAAGGGTTACACAGTCCACTGTAAGGTTACACAGTCCACTGTAAGGGTTACACAGCCCACTGTAAGGTTACACAGCCCACTGTAAGGTTACACAGTCCACTGTAAGGTTACACAGTCCACTGTAAGGGTTACACAGCCCACTGTAAGGTTACACAGTCCACTGTAAGGGTTACACAGTCCACTGTAAGGGTTACACAGTCCACTGTAAGGTTACACAGTCCACTGTAAGGGTTACACAGTCCACTGTAAGGGTTACACAGCCCACTGTAAGGGTTACACAGTCCAGTGTAAGGGTTACATAGTCCACTGTAAGGGTTACCCAGCCCACTGTAAGGTTACACAGTCCACTGTAGGGTTACAGTCCACTGTAAGGTTACACAGTCCACTGTAAGGTTACACAGTCCACTGTAAGGTTACACAGTCCACTGTAAGGGTTACACAGTCCACTGTAAGGGTTACATAGCCCACTGTGTAAGGGTTACACAGTCCACTGTAAGAGTTACACGTCCACTGTAAGGGTTACACAGCCCACTGTAAGGGTTACACAGTCCACTGTAAGGGTTACATAGCCCACTGTAAGGATTACACAGCCCACTTTAAGGTTACATAGTCCACTGTAAGGTTACACAGCCCACTGTATGGTTACACAGTCAAACTGTAAGGTTACACAGTCCACTGTAAGGTTACACAGTCCACTGTAAGGTTACACAGTCCATTGTAAGGGTTACACAGTCCACTGTAAGGGTTACACAGTCCACTGTAAGGGTTACACAGCCCACTGTAAGGTTACACAGCCCACTGTAAGGTTATACAGTCCACTGTAAGGTTACATAGTCCACTGTAAGGTTACACAGCCCACCTTAAGGTTACACAGTCCACTGTAGGGGTTACATAGCCAACTGTAAGGGTTACCCAGTCCACTGTAAGGTTACACAGTGCACTGTAAGGGTTACAGAGTCCACTGTAAGGGTTACACAGTCCACTGTAAGGGTTACATAGCCCACTGTAAGGTTACACAGTCCACTGTAAGGTTACACAGTCCACTGTAAGGTTTACACAGTCCACTGTAAGGGTTACATAGTCCACTGTAAGGTTACATAGCCCACTGTAAGGGTTACACAGCCCACTGTAAGGGTTATACAGCCCACTGTAAGGGTTACATAGCCCACTGTAAGGGTTACACAGTCCACTGTACGGTTACACAGTCCACTGTAAGGGTTACACAGCCCACTGTAAGGGTTACACAGTCCACTGTAAGGTTTAAACAGTCCACTGTAAGGGTTATACATCGTCCACTGTAAGGGATACACAGCCCACTGTAGGTTACACAGTCCACTGTAGGGTTACAGTCCACTATAAGGTTACACAGCCCACTGTAAGGGTTACATAGTCCACTGTAAGGGTTACACAGTCCACTGTAAGGTTACATAGCCCACTGTATGGGTTACACAGTCCACTGTGAGGTTACATAGTCCACTGTAAGTGTTACACAGCCCACTATCAGGGTTACACAGCCCACTGTAAGGGTTACACAGTCCAATGTAAGGGTTACAGCCCACTATAAGGGTTACACAGCCCACTGTAAGGGTTACAGTCCACTGTAAGGGTTACAGTCCATTGTAAGGGTTACACAGTCCACTGTAAGGGTTACACAGCCCACAGTAAGGTTACACAGCCCACTGTAAGGATACACAGCCCATTGTAAGTGTTAAATAGCCCACTGTAAGGTTACACAGCCCACTGTAAGGTTACACATGCCACTGTAAGGGTTACACAGTCCACTGTAAGGGTTACATAGTCCACTGTAAGGTTACACAGTCCAATGTGAGGGTTACACAGCCCACTGTAAAGGTTACACAGTCCACTGTATGGGTTACACAGCCCACTGTAAGGCTTACACAGCCCACTTTAAGGGTTATACAGTCCACTGTAAGGGTTACATAGCCCACTGTAAGGGTTACATAGCCCACTCTAAGGGTTACACAGTCCACTGTAAGGGTACACATTCCACTGTAAGGGTTACACAGCCCACTGTAAGGTTACATAGTCCACTGTAAGGTTACACAGCCCACTGTAAGGTTACACAGCGCACGGTAAGGTTACACGTCCACTGTAAGGGTTACACAGTCCATTGTAAGGGTTACACAGCCCACTGTAAGAGCTAAACGTCCATTGTAAGGGTTACAGTCACTGTAAGGGTTACACAGTCCACTGTAAGGGTTACACAGTCCATTGTAAGGGTTACACAGCCCACTGTAAGGGTTACACAGTCCACTGTAAGAGTTACACGTCCACTGTAATGGTTACACAGTCCATAGTAAGGGTTACATAGCCCATTGTAAGAGTTACACAGTCCACTGTAAGGATTACACAGTCACTGTATGGGTTACACAGTCCATTGTAAGAGTTACACGTCCACTGTAAGGGTTACACAACCCACTGTAAGAGCTACACGTCCACTGTAAGGGTTACAGTCACTGTAAGGGTTACACAGTCCACTGTAAGAGTTACACGTCCACTGTAAGGGTTACACAGCCCAATGTAAGGGTTACACAGTCCACTGTAAGGTTACACAGTCCACTGTAAGGTTACACAGTCCACTGTAAGGGTTACACAGTCACTGTAAGGGTTACACAGTCCACTGTAAGAGTTAGACGTCCACTGTAAGGGTTACACAGCCCACTATAAGAGTTACACGTCCATTGTATGGGTTACACAGTCACTGTAAGGGTTACACAGTCACTGTAAGGGTTACACAGTCCACTGTAAGGTTACATAGTCCACTGTAAGGTTACACAGTCCACTGTAAGGGTTACACAGTCCACTGTAAGGTTACACAGCCCACTGTAAGGGTTACACAGCCCACTGTAAGGTTACACAGCCAACAGTAAGGTTATACAGTCCACTGTAAGGTTACACAGTCCACTGTAAGGGTTACACAGCCCACTGTAAGGTTACACAGTCCACTGTAAGGGTTACACAGTCCACTGTAAGGGTTACACAGTCCACTGTAAGGTTACACAGTCCACTGTAAGGGTTACACAACCCACTGTAAGGTTACACAGGCCACTGTAAGGGTTACACAGTCCACTGTAAGGGTTACATAGTCCACTGTAAGGTTACACAGTCCACTGTAAGGGTTACATAGCCCACTGTAAGGGTTACACAGTCCACTGTAAGGGTTAACACAGTCCACTGTAAGGGTTACACAGCCCACTGTAAGGTTACACAGTCCACTGTAAGGGTTAAACAGCCCACTGTAAGGGTTACATAGCCCACTGTAAGGGTTACATAGCCCACTGTAAGGGTTACACAGCCCACTGTAAAGGTTACATAGTCCACTGTAAGGGTTACATAGTCCACTGTAAGGGTTACATAGTCCACTGTAAGAGTTACACAGCCCACTG
>JABXNX010003703.1:0-23707 GCA_014843695.1 Archivesica marissinica | reverse complement strand
TGACAACAATCATTGATTACTATAGTAACTGGACATTCCGCTCACCACCCTGACAACAACATTAATTACAATAGCAACTGGACATTCCGTTCTCCACCCTGACAACAATCATTGATTCCTATAGCAACTGGACATTCCGCTCACCACCCTGACAACAATCATTGATTACTATAGTAACTGGACATTCCGCTCACCAGCCTGACAGCAAGAGTTGATTCCTATAGTAACGGGACATTCCGCTCACCAGCCTGACAACAAGAGTTGATTACTATAGCAACTGGAGATTCCGCTCACCAGACTAACAACAATAGTTGATTACTATATTAACAGAACATTCCGCTCACCAGCCTGACAACAAGAGTTGATTCCTATAGCAACTGGACATTCCGCTCACCACCCTGACAACAATAGTTGATTACTATAGTAACTGGACATTCCGCTCACCACCCTGACAACAAGCATTAATTACAATAGCAACTGGACATTTCGCTCACCACCCTGACAACAATCATTGATTACTGTAGCAACTGGACATTCCGCTCACCATCCTGACAACAATCATTGATTCCTATAGTAACTGGACATTCCGTTCACCACCCTGACAACAATCATTGATTACTATAGCAACTGGACATTCCGCTCACCACCATGACAACAATCATTGATTACTATAGCAACTGGATATTCCGTTCAGCACCCTGACAACAATCATTGATTACAATAGTAACTGGACATTCCGCTCACCAGCCTGACAGCAAGAGTTGATTCCTATAGTAACTGGACATTCCGCTCACCAGCCTGACAACAAGAGTTGATTACTATAGCAACTGGACATTCCGCTCACCAGACTAACAACAAGAGTTGATTCCTATAGTAACAGAACATTCCGCGCACCAGCCTGACAACAAGAGTTGATTCATATAGCAACTGGACATTCCGTTCACCACCCTGACAACAATCATTGATTACAATAGCAACTGGTCATTCCGCTCGCCACCCTGACAACAATCATTGATTACTATAGCAACTGGACATTCCGCTCACCACCCTGACAACAATCATTGATTACTATAGAAACTGGACATTCCGTTCACTACCCTGACAGCAATCGTTGATTACTATAGCAACTGTACATTCTGTTCTCCACCCTGACAACAATCATTGATTACTATAGCAACTGGATATTCCGTTCATCACCCTGACAACAATCATTGATTACTATAGCAACTGGACATTCCGTTCACCACCCTGACAACAATCATTGATTACTATAGCAACTGGACATTCCGCTCACCACCCTGACAACAATCATTGTACTATAGCAACTGGACATTCCGTTCACCACCCTGACAACAATCATTGATTACTATAGCAACTGGACATTCCGCTCACCACCCTTACAACAATCATTGATTACAATAGCAACTAGACATTCCGCTCACCAGCCTGACAACAATCATTGATTACTATAGCAACTGGACATTCCCTCACCAGCCTGACAACAATCATTGATTACTATAGCAACTGGACATTCCGCTCACCACCCTGACAACAATCATTGATTACTATAGCAACTGGACATTCCGTTCACCACCCTGACAACAATCTCAACTGGACATTCAGCTCAACAGCCTGACAACAATCATTGATTACTATAGCAACTGGACATTCCGCTCACCACCCTGACAACAATCATTGATGTCTATAGCAACTGGACATTCCGCTCACCACCCTGACCACAAGCGTTGATTACTGTAGCAACTGGACATTCCGCTCACCACCCTGACAACAATCATTGATTATTATAGCAACTGGACATTCCTCTCACCACCCTGACAACAATCATTGATTACTATAGCAACCGGACATTCCGCTCACCACCCTGACAACAATCATTGATTCCTATAGTAACCGGACATTCCGTTCACCACCCTGACAACAATCATTGATTACTATAGCAACTGGACATTTCGTTCACCACCCTGACAACAATCATTGATTACTATAGAAACGGGACATTCCGCTCACCACCCTGACAACAATCATTGATTACTCTAGCAACTGGATATTCCGTTCAGCACCCTGACAACAATCATTGATTACTATAGTAACTGGACATTCCGCTCACCAGCCTGACAGCAAGAGTTGATTCCTATAGTAACGGGACATTCCGCTCACCAGCCTGACAACAAGAGTTGATTACTATAGCAACTGGAGATTCCGCTCACCAGACTAACAACAATAGTTGATTACTATATTAACAGAACATTCCGCTCACCAGCCTGACAACAAGAGTTGATTCCTATAGCAACTGGACATTCCGCTCACCACCCTGACAACAAGAGTTGATTACTATATTAACTGGACATTCCGCTCACCACCCTGACAACAAGCATTAATTACAATAGCAACTGGACATTTCGCTCACCACCCTGACAACAATCATTGATTACAATAGCAACTGGACATTCCGCTCACCACCCTGACCACAAGCGTTGATTACTATAGCAACTGGACATTCCGCTCACCACCCTGCCAACAATCATTGATTACTGTAGCAACTGGACATTCCGCTCACCACCCTGACAACAATCATTGATTCCTATAGTAACTGGACATTCCGCTCACCACCCTGACAACAATCATTGATTACTATAGCAACTGGACATTCCGCTCACCACCCTGACAACAATCATTGATTACAATAGCAACTGGACATTCCGCTCACCACCCTGACAACAATCATTGATTACTATAGCAACTGGACATTCCGCTCACCAGCCTGACAACAATCATTGATTACTATAGCAACTGGACATTCCGCTCACCACCCTGACAACAATCATTGATTACTATAGCAACTGGACATTCCGTTCACCACCCTGACAACAATCTCAACTGGACATTCCGCTCACCACCTGACAACAATCATTGATTACTATAGCAACTGGACATTCCGCTCACCACCCTGACAACAATCTTGATTCTATAGCAGCTGGACATTCCGCTCACCAAACTAACAACAAGAGTTGATTCCTATAGCAACTGGACATTCCGCTGACCTCCCTGACAACAATCATTGATTACAATAGTAACTGGACGTTCCGCTCACCACCCTGACAACAAGCATTAATTACAATAGCAACTGGACATTCCGCTCACCACCCTGACAACAATCATTGATTCCTATAGCAACTGGACATTCCGCTCACCACCCTGACAACAATCATTGATTACTATAGCAACTGGACATTCCGCTCACCACCCTGACAACAATCATTGATTACAATAGCAACTGGACATTCCGCTCACCACCATGACAACAATCATTGATTACTATAGCAACTGGACATTCCGTTCATCACCCTGACAACAATCATTGATTACAATAGCAACTGGACATTCCGCTCACCACCCTGACAACAATCATTGATTACTATAGTAACTGGACATTCCGCTCACCAGCCTGACAGCAAGAGTTGATTCATATAGTAACTGGACATTCCGCTCACCAGCCTGACAACAAGAGTTTATTATTATAGCAACTGGACATTCCGCTCACCAGACTAACAACAAGAGTTGATTCCTATAGCAACTGGACATTCCGCTCACCACCCTGACAACAATCATTGATTACTATATTAACTGGACATTCCGCTCACCACCCTGACAACAAGCATTAATTACAATAGCAACTGGACATTCCGTTCTCCACCCTGACAACAATCATTGATTACTATAGCAACTGGACATTCCGCTCACCACCGTGACAACAATCATTGATTACTATTGAAACTGGACATTCTGTTCACCACCCTGACAACAATCATTGATTACTATAGCAACTAGACATTCCGCTCACCAAACTGACAACACTCATTTATTACTATAGCAACTGGACATTCCGCTCACCAGCCTGACAACAATCATTGATTACTACAGCAACTGGATATTACGTTCACCACCCTAACAACAATCATAGATTACTATAGCAACTGGACATTCCGCTCACCAGACTGACAACAATCATTGATTACTATAGCAACTGGATATTCCGTTCACCACCCTGACAACGATCTCAACTGGACATTCAGCTCACCAGCCTGACAACAATCATTGATTACTATAGCAACTGGACATTCCGCTCACCACCCTGACAACAATCATTGATTACTATAGCAACTGGACATTCCGCTCACCACCCTGACCACAAGCGTTGATTACTATAGCAACTGGACATTCCGCTCACCACCCTGACAACAATCATTGATTATTATAGCAACCGGACATTCCGCTCACCACCCTGACAACAATCATTGATTCCTATAGTAACTGGACATTCCGTTCACCACCCTGACAACAATCATTGATTACTATAGCAACTGGACATTCCGTTCACCACCCTGACAACAATCATTGATTACTATAGCAACTGGATATTCCGTTCAGCACCCTGACAACAATCATTGATTACTATAGTAACTGGACATTCCGCTCACCAGCCTGACAGCAAGAGTTGATTCCTATAGTAACTGGACATTCCGCTCACCAGCCTGACAACAAGAGTTGATTACTATAGCAACTGGACATTCCGCTCACCAGACTAACAACAAGAGTTGATTCCTATAGTAACAGAACATTCCGCGCACCAGCCTGACAACAAGAGTTGATTCCTATAGCAACTGGACATTCCGCTCACAACCCTGACAACAATCATTGATTACTATAGTAACTGGACATTCCGCTCACCACCCTGACAACAACATTAATTACAATAGCAACTGGACATTCCGTTCTCCACCCTGACAACAATCATTGATTCCTATAGCAACTGGACATTCCGCTCACCACCCTGACAACAATCATTGATTACTATAGTAACTGGACAGTCCGCTCACCACCCTGACAACAATCATTGATTACTATAGCAACTGGACATTCCCTCACCAGCCTGACAACAATCATTGCTTACTATAGCAACTGGACATTCCGCTCACCACCCTGACAACAATCATTGATTACTATAGCAACTGGACATTCCGCTCACCAGCCTGACAACAATCATTGATTACTACAGCAACTGGACATTCCGTTCACCACCATAACAACAATCATTGATTACTATAGCAACTGGACATTCCGCTCACCACCCTGACAACAATCATTGATTACTATAGCAACTGGATATTCCGTTCAGCACCCTGACAACAATCATTGATTACTATAGTAACTGGACATTCCGCTCACCAGCCTGACAGCAAGAGTTGATTCCTATAGTAACTGGACAGTCCGCTCACCACCCTGACAACAATCATTGATTACTATAGCAACTGGACATTCCCTCACCAGCCTGACAACAATCATTGCTTACTATAGCAACTGGACATTCCGCTCACCACCCTGACAACAATCATTGATTACTATAGCAACTGGACATTCCGCTCACCACCCTGAAAACAATCATTGATTACTATAGCAACTGGACATTCCGCTCACCACCCTGACAACAATCATTGATTACTATAGCAACTGGACATTCCGCTCACCACCCTGACAACAAGCGTTGATTACTATAGCAACTGGACATTCCGCTCACCACCCTGACAACAATCATTGATTACTATAGCAACTGGACATTCCGCTCACCATCCTGACAACAATCATTGATTCCTATAGTAACTGGACATTCCGTTCACCACCCTGACAACAATCATTGATTACTATAGCAACTGGACATTCCGCTCACCACCCTGACAACAATCATTGATTACTATAGCAACTGGACATTCCGTTCACCACCCTGACAACAATCATTGATTACAATAGTAACTGGACATTCCGCTCACCAGCCTGACAGCAAGAGTTGATTCCTATAGTAACTGGACATTCCGCTCACCAGCCTGACAACAAGAGTTGATTACTATAGCAACTGGACATTCCGCTCACCAGACTAACAACAATTTGATTACTATAGAACTGGACATTCCGTCCCACCTGACAACAAGAGTTGATTCCTATAGCAACTGGACATTCCGCTCACCACCCTGACAACAATCATTGATTACTATAGTAACTGGACATTCCGCTCACCACCCTGACAACAATCATTGATTACTATATCAACTGGACATTCCGTTCACCACCCTGACAACAATCATTGATTACTATAGTAACTGGACATTCCGCTCACCTGCCTGACAGCAAGAGTTGATTCCTATAGTAACTGGACATTCCGCTCACCAGCCTGACAACAAGAGTTGATTACTATAGCAACTGTACATTCCGCTCACCAAACTAACAACAATAGTTGATTCCTATAGCAACTGGACATTCCGCTGACCTCCCTGACAACAATCATTGATTACTATAGTAACTGGACATTCCGCTCACCACCCTGACAACAAGCATTGATTACAATAGCAACTGGACATTCCGCTCACCACCCTGACAACAATCATTGATTACTATAGCAACTGGACATTCCGCTCACCACCCTGACAACAATCATTGATTACTATAGCAACTGGACATTCCGCTCACCACCCTGACAACAATCATTGATTCCTATAGTAACTGGACATTCCGTTCACCACCCTGACAACAATCATTGATTAATGTAGCAACTGGACATTCCGTTCACCACCCTGACAACAATCATTGATTACGATAGCAACTGGACATTCCGTTCATCACCCCGACAACAACCATTGATTACTATAGCAACTGGACATTCCGCTCACCACCCTGACAACAATCATTGATTACTATAGTAACTGGACATTCCGCTCACCAGCCTGACAGCAAGAGTTGATTCCTATAGTAACTGGACATTCCGCTCACCAGCCTGACAACAAGAGTTGATTATTATAGCAACTGGACATTCCGCTCACCAGACTAACAACAAGAGTTGATTCCTATAGCAACTGGACATTCCGCTCACCACCCTGACAACAATCATTGATTACTATAGTAACTGGACATTCCGCTCACCACCCTGACAACAAGCATTAATTACAATAGCAACTGGACATTCCGTTCTCCACCTTGACAACAATCATTGATTCCTATAGTAACTGGACATTACGCTCACCACCCTGACAACAATCATTGATTACTATAGCAACTGGACATTCCGTTCACCACCCTGACAACAATCATTGATTACTATAGCAACTGAACATTCCGTTCACCACCCTGAAAACAATCAGTGATTACCATAGCAACTGGACATTCCACTCACCACCCTGACAACAATCATTGATAACTATAGCAACTGGATATTCCGTTCACCACCCTGACAACAATCATTGATTACTATAGCAACTGGACATTCCGTTCACCACCCTGACAACAATCATTGATTACAATAGCAACTGGACATTCCCTTCACCACCCTGACAACAATCATTTATTACAATAGCAACTGGACATTCCGCTCACCAGCCTAACAAAAATCATTGATTACTATAGCAACTGGACATTCCGTTCACCACCCTGACAACAATCATTGATTACAATAGCAACTGGACACTCCGTTCACCACCATGACAACAATCATTGATTCCTATAGCAACTGGACATTCCGCTCACCAGCCTGACAACAAGCATTGATTCCTATAGTAACTGGACATTCCGTTGACCAGCCTGACAAAAATCACTGATTACTATAGCAACTGAACATTCCGTTCACCACCCTAACAACAATCATTGATTACTATAGCAACTGGACATTCCGCTCACAAGCCTGACAACAATCATTGATTACTGTAGCAACTGGACATTCCCTCAGCAGCCTGACAACAATCATTGATTACTATAGCAACTGGACATTCCGCTCACCACCCTGACAACAATCATTGATTACTATAGCAACTAGACATTCCGTTCACCACCCTAACAACAAGCATTGATTACTACAGCAACTGGACATTCCGTTCACCACCCTAACAACAATCATTGATTACTATAGCAACTGGACATTCCGCTCACCAGACTGACAACAATCATTGATTACTATAGCAACTGGACATTCCGTTCACCACCCTGACAACAATCATTGATTACTATAGCAACTGGACATTCCGCTCACCAGCCTGACAACAATCATTGATTACTATAGCAACTGGACATTCCGCTCACCAGCCTGACAACAAGCGTTGATTCCTGTAGTAACTGGACATTCCGTTCACCACCCTGACTACAAGCGTTGATTCCAATCGTAACTGGACATTCCGTTCACCACCCTCACAACAAGCATTAGTTACTATAGCAACTGGACATTCCGTTCACCACCCTCACAACAAGCGTTGATTCCTGTAGTAACTGGACATTCCGCTCACCACACTGACCAAAAGCGTTGATTCCAATCGTAACTGGACAATCCGTTCACCACCCTGACCACAAGCGTTGATTCCTAATGTAACTGGACATTCCGCTCACCACACTGACCACAAGCGTTGATTCCTGTAGTAACTTGACATTCCGTTCACCACCCTGACCACAAGCTTTGATTCCTTTAGTAACTGGACATTCCGCTCACCACCCTGACCACAAGCGTTGATTCCTATAGTAACTGGACATTCAGCTCACCACCCTGACCACAAGCGTTGATTCCTATAGTAACTGGACATTCCGCTCACCACCCTGACCATAAGCGTTGATTCCTATAGTAACTGGACATTCCGCTCACCACCCTGACCACAAGCGTTGATTCCTATAGTAACTGGACATTCCGCTCACCAGCCTGACAACAAGAGTTGATTACTATAGCAACTGGACATTCCGCTCACCAGCCTGACAACAAGAGTTGCTTAATATAGCAACTGGACATTCCGCTCACCAGCCTGACAACAAGAGTTGATTACTCTAGCAACTGGACATTCCGCTCACCAGCCTGACAACAAGAGTTGATTACTATAGCAACTGGACATTGCGCTGACAATCTGCACCACAAGCTTTGATTCCTATAGTAACTGGACATTCCGTTCATCACCCTCAAAACAAGAGTTGATTACTATAGTAACTGGACATTCCGCTCACCAGCCTGACAACAAGAGTTGATTACTATAGTAACTGTACATTCCGCTCACCACACTGACCACAAGCGCTGATTCCTGTAGTAACTGTACATTCCGCTCACCACACTGACCACAAGCGTTGATTCCTGTAGTAACTGGACATTCCGCTCACCACCCTGACAACAAGCGTTGATTCCTGTAGTAACCGGACATTCCGCTCACCACACTGACCACAAGCGTTGATTCCTGTAGTAACTGGACATTCCGCTCACCACCCTGACAACAATCATTGATTACTATAGCAACTGGACATTCCGTTCACCACCCTGACAACAATCATTGATTACTATAGCAACTGGACATTCCGTTCACCACCCTGAAAACAATCAGTGATTACCATAGCAACTGGACATTCCACTCACCACCCTGACAACAATCATTGATAACTATAGCAACTGGATATTCCCTTCACCACCCTGACAACAATCATTGATTACTATAGCAACTGGATATTCCGTTCACCACCCTGACAACAATCATTGATTACAATAGCAACTGGACATTCCCTTCACCACCCTGACAACAATCATTGATTACAATAGCAACTGGACATTCCGCTCACCAGCCTAACAACAATCATTGATTACTATAGCAACTGGACATTCCGTTCACCACCCTGACAACAATCATTGATTACAATAGCAACTGGACACTCCGTTCACCACCATGACAACAATCATTGATTCCTATAGCAACTGGACATTCCGCTCACCAGCCTGACAACAAGCATTGATTCCTATAGTAACTGGACATTCCGTTGACCAGCCTGACAACAATCATTGATTACTATAGCAACTGAACATTCCGTTCACCACCCTAACAACAATCATTGATTACAATAGCAACTGGACATTCCGCTCACAAGCCTGACAACAATCATTGATTACTATAGCAACTGGACATTCCCTCAGCAGCCTGACAACAATCATTGATTACTATAGCAACTGGACAATCCGCTCACCACCCTGACAACAATCATTGATTACTATAGCAACTAGACATTCCGTTCACCACCCTAACAACAAGCATTGATTACTACAGCAACTGGACATTCCGTTCACCACCCTAACAACAATCATTGATTACTATAGCTACTGGACATTCCTCTCACCAGACTGACAACAATCATTGATTACTATAGCAACTGGACATTCCGTTCACCACCCTGACAACAATCATTGATTACTATAGCAACTGGACATTCCGCTCACCAGCCTGACAACAATCATTGATTACTATAGCAACTGGACATTCCGCTCACCAGCCTGACAACAAGCGTTGATTCCTGTAGTAACTGGACAATCCGTTCACCACCCTGACCACAAGCGTTGATTCCTAATGTAACTGGACATTCCGCTCACCACACTGACCACAAGCGTTGATTCCTGTAGTAACTTGACATTCCGTTCACCACCCTGACCACAAGCTTTGATTCCTTTAGTAACTGGACATTCCGCTCACCACCCTGACCACAAGCGTTGATTCCTATAGTAACTGGACATTCAGCTTACCACCCTGACCACAAGCGTTGATTCCTATAGTAACTGGACATTCCGCTCACCACCCTGACCACAAGCGTTGATTCCTATAGTAACTGGACATTCCGCTCACCAGCCTGACAACAAGAGTTGATTACTATAGCAACTGGACATTCCGCTCACCAGCCTGACAACAAGAGTTGCTTAATATAGCAACTGGACATTCCGCTCACCAGCCTGACAACAAGAGTTGATTACTATAGCAACTGGACATTGCGCTGACAATCGGCACCACAAGCGTTGATTCCTATAGTAACTGGACATTCCGTTCACCACCCTCACAACGAGAGTTGATTACTATAGCAACTGGACATTCCGTTCACCAGCCTGACCACAAGCATTGATTCCTATAGTAACTGGACATTCCGCTCACCAGCCTGACAACAAGAGTTGATTAATATAGCAACTGGACATTGCGCTGACAATCCGCACCACAAGCGTTGATTCCTATAGTAACTGGACATTCCGCTCACCAGCCTGACAACAAGAGTTGATTACTATAGTAACTGTACATTCCGCTCACCACACTGACCACAAGCGTTGATTCCTGTAGTAACTGTACATTCCGCTCACCACACTGACCACAAGCGTTGATTCCTGTAGTAACTGGACATTCCCTTCACCACCCTGACAACAATCATTGATTACTATAGCAACTGGATATTCCGTTCACCACCCTGACAACAATCATTGATTACAATAGCAACTGGACATTCCCTTCACCACCCTGACAACAATCATTGATTACAATAGCAACTGGACATTCCGCTCACCAGCCTAACAACAATCATTGATTACTATAGCAACTGTACATTCCGTTCACCACCCTGACAACAATCATTGATTACAATAGCAACTGGACACTCCGTTCACCACCATGACAACAATCATTGATTCCTATAGCAACTGGACATTCCGCTCACCAGCCTGACAACAAGCATTGATTCCTATAGTAACTGGACATTCCGTTGACCAGCCTGACAACAATCACTGATTACTATAGCAACTGAACATTCCGTTCACCACCCTAACAACAATCATTGATTACTATAGCAACTGGACATTCCCTCAGCAGCCTGACAACAATCATTGATTACTATAGCAACTGGACATTCCGCTCACCACCCTGACAACAATCATTGATTACTATAGCAACTAGACATTCCGTTCACCACCCTAACAACAATCATTGATTACTATAGCTACTGGACATTCCTCTCACCAGACTGACAACAATCATTGATTACTATAGCAACTGGACATTCCGTTCACCACCCTGACAACAATCATTGATTACTATAGCAACTGGACATTCCGCTCACCAGCCTGACAACAATCATTGATTACTATAGCAACTGGACATTCCGCTCACCAGCCTGACAACAAGCGTTGATTCCTGTAGTAACTGGACATTCCGTTCACCACCCTGACCACAAGCGTTGATTCCAATCGTAACTGGACATTCCGTTCACCACCCTCACAACAAGCATTAGTTACTATAGCAACTGGACATTCCGTTCACCACCCTCACAACAAGCGTTGATTCCTGTAGTAACTGGACATTTCGCTCACCACACTGACCAAAAGCGTTGATTCCAATCGTAACTGGACAATCCGTTCACCACCCTGACCACAAACGTTGATTCCTAATGTAACTGGACATTCCGCTCACCACACTGACCACAAGCGTTGATTCCTGTAGTAACTTGACATTCCGTTCACCACCCTGACCACAAGCGTTGATTCCTATAGTAACTGGACATTCCGCTCACCACCCTGACCACAAGCGTTGATTCCTATAGTAACTGGACATTCCGCTCACCAGCCTGACAACAAGAGTTGATTACTATAGCAACTGGACATTCCGCTCACCAGCCTGACAACAAGAGTTGCTTAATATAGCAACTGGACATTCCGCTCACCAGCCTGACAACAAGAGTTGATTACTATAGCAACTGGACATTCCGTTCACCAGCCTGACCACAAGCATTGATTCCTATAGTAACTGGACATTCCGCTCACCAGCCTGACAACAAGAGTTGATTACTATAGCAACTGGACATTGCGCTGACAATCGGCACCACAAGCGTTGATTCCTATAGTAACTGGACATTCCGCTCACCAGCCTGACAACAAGAGTTGATTACTATAGTAACTGTACATTCCGCTCACTACACTGACCACAAGCGTTGATTCCTGTAGTAACTGTACATTCCGCTCACCACACTGACCACAAGCGTTGATTCATGTAGTAACTGGACATTCCGCTCACCACCCTGACAACAAGCGTTGATTCCTGTAGTAACCGGACATTCCGCTCACCACACTGACCACAAGCGTTGATTCCTGTAGTAACTGGACATTCCGCTCACCACACTGACCACAAGCGTTGAGTCCTATAGTAAGGAGACAGTCTGCTCACCGCTGTTGAAGGAGAGGACAACCATAAGCGGTATAGCTTTCTATCCAATTCCTTATTTCAATTGTTATAAATTACCATGTACATGATAGAAAATAAATATGCTTAAACCAAACGTTGATTCCTTTAGTAACTGGACATTCCGCTGACAACTTAACCACAAACGTTGATACAAAAAGATAAAAATGTACTGAAAGATATATTCAGCTTTGATATTTCGGTACATGAAACAATATGAACGTGATATTTGATCCATAAGGCACCATAAACCATGCTTATAGGCACCAATAACCGTGTACCTCTATCCCAGGACACCCCTCTATATATAAAACTGCAGGAATGCATACATGTCTAGGTCCCCGTGTCACTGACACAATATGACAGTCAAACATCACGGCGTGATAGCTAAAAGCAACTAAAACCATTTCCAGAGTATGTATAATGCTGGGATACATTAGAAATGAACAATGTTATTCTATTGGTGACATTTAATAAGGAGTGTTCATGTTCCTGCTTGCAGTTAGCTACGCCCAAAAAGTTACAAAACAATGTACTGTATGACATGCACAATGGTTTATTGTCTGTTCACGTTGGTAGAAAATAAACGAAGAAATTATTACAAAGGTATTACTTGTACAGTGTCAAATAGGACATTTATTTGTGGATATAGCAATTGGAAAGCTGTGGTGCTAGTAAAACTCCTTTGGTGAATCCGAAAGCTCACATAGGAAGTATGTAGGTGGCCGCGGTATTAGACTATTTATCTACAGATTTATTAGGTCCCGTTCATATAGGAAGTACGCCGGTGGCCGTGGTATTAGACTATTTGTCTACAGATGTATTAGGTCTCGTTCATATAGGAAGTACGCCGGTGGCCGTGGTATTAGACTATTTGTCTACAGATTTATTAGGTCCCGTTCATATAGGAAGTATGCAGGTGTGTGTGGTATTAGACTATTTATCTACAGATTTATTAGGTCCCGTTCATATAGGAAGTATGCAGGTGTGTGCGGTATTAGACTATTTATCTACAGATTTATTAGGTCCCGTTCATATAGGAAGTATGCAGGTGTGTGTGGTATTAGACTATTTGTCTACATATTTATTTGATCAACCGCGCACTCCTCATGGAAATAGGTACATTCTTGCTGTGAGTGATAATTTTATTGCGGTGGATGAATATAATAAAAGCTCTGAAATGACAGTATGGGTTATATTAAATGATGTCATCGCGGCGTCTATACCAGCCGAAATCCCTTTCGGAAGTTATTGCAATTGTAACCCAGGTCATATTTAATTATATTAAATAATTATTGATGGTACATAAATATATTCCATAACCCCGCTGCAAGCATTTCACCCAATAGTTTTCTCTATATGGCCTAATACAATCACTTGTGTATTACGTTTATTTATCGTCGCTACGGTTGCCCATATGAGCGACGCCTCCTGAAGAGAATAGTCATTTTAGAGTGTGGAGGATAGTGCAATGATACAGACAGAGACCCATTCCAGAGTCACCTCTGGTTCTTTTACGTGCACGGTGTAAAGCACCGACACGAGACCTCGGTTTAACGTCCCATCTGAAAGACTGTTAATTTTACTCGGGTCAGACAGGGGATCGAACCTGCGATCCCTAGATTACCAGTCAGGCGTGTTACCACTGGACTACAGATCCGTCTAAACAATCACTGGTCTGCGTTATATTATAATTATATAGTGTGGTCCATATTCTGTTATTGTATTCTGCATTACTATTGTGTATATTATATTAGGGGTGAGAGATGATCAGGTCAGATGTGTGAATGAGTGAACTCTAACATAACTAAGTATGTGCACTTCCCGCTCAATGGTTGCAGTTCTCTAGCACTTCTTATCTACTCGTCATCAGGATAAGTTGTCTATCCTTACAACTAAAATAAACTGTATTAAATAAAATAAACATCGACTGTAGAAATAATTGCCACCAAGACTCTGGTAATGCATGGTTTTGATATTCATATTTTAAGTTGTAAATATGTACATTTGCAATGATTGAAATGTGTGATGAGTACCATTATTTGGAAAGTATGTTTATGTTTATATTCTTTTTATTACAGGCTTTCTGTTTCCTCTGTGAACGAATAAATATTGGATTGAACCGAGTTTAGCTAGTCAAATATAGCCCCGGTGACACAATAGTCAGGCGTTTCTTCATATGTGGAATACATGTTAAAGATAGGTCACGTGATATGTGTAGAGGAAATCTGAAGCAAAATGCAAAACGTCAAGCGGATTTTCAAAAAGTTAGTTTTCATTACAAATTTTAGAATTATGGATTTTACTATCATGAGTGAATAAAACAAGCATTCACACATTGTACTAATTAACCAAATATTTCACACATTGTGATACCAAATGTGCTTATATGTTTTTAAAAGGATATTTTTAAAAAGATATAAATTTTACCTCTAAGGCAGGTGCACCATTTCTTTTTGGTGTCAGTATACAGAAAACTTAAAATAAAATGATTTATAAATGAAATGGGTTTCTTCATGTGCCATGGCGATAACCGTACTCCATTACTTGCACAGATTACCATGACGATAACCGTACTCCATTACTTGCATAGCAAACCATGACGATAACCGTACTACATTACTTGCATAGCTTACCATGACGATAACCGTACTCCATTACTTGCATAGCTTACCATGACGATAACCGTACTCCATTACTTGCATAGCTTACCATGACGATAACCTTACACCATTACTTGCATAGCTTACCAAGACGATAACCTTACACCATTACTTGCATAGCTTACCATGACGATAACCTTACACCATTACTTGCATAGCAAACCATGACGATAACCGTACTACATTACTTGCATAGCTTACCATGACGATAACCGTACTCCATTACTTGCATAGCTTACCATGACGATAACCGTACTCCATTACTTGCATAGCTTACCATGACGATAACCTTACACCATTACTTGCATAGCTTACCAAGACGATAACCTTACACCATTACTTGCATAGCTTACCATGACGATAACCTTACACCATTACTTGCATAGCAAACCATGACGATAACCGTACTACATTACTTGCATAGCTTACCATGACGATAACCGTACTCCATTACTTGCATAGCTTACCATGACGATAACCGTACTCCATTACTTGCATAGCTTACCATGACGATAACCGTACTCCATTACTTGCATAGCTTGCCATGACGATAACCGTACTCCATTACTTGCATAGCTTGCCATGACGATAACCGTACTCCATTACTTGCATAGCTTACCATGACGATAACCGTACTCAATTACTTGCATAACTTACCATGACGATAACAGTACTCCATTACTTGCATAACTTACCATGACGATAACAGTACTCCATTACTTGCATAACTTACTATGACGATAACCGTACTCAATTACTTGCATAGCTTACCATGACGATAACCGTACTCCATTACTTGCATAGCTTACCATGACGATAACCGTACTCCATTACTTGCATACTTACCATGACGATAACCGTACTCCATTACTTGCATAGCTTACCATGACGATAACCGTACTCCATTACTTGCATAGCTTACCATGACGATAACCGTACTCCATTACTTGCATAGCTTACCATGACGATAACCGTACTCCATTACTTGCATAGCTTACCATGACGATAACCGTACTCCATTACTTGCATAGCTTACCATGACGATAACCGTACTCCATTACTTGCATAGCTTACCATGACGATAACCGTACTCCATTACTTGCATAGCTTACCATGACGATAACCGTACTCCATTACTTGCATAGCTTACCATGACGATAACCGTACTCCATTACTTGCATAGCTTACCATGACGATAACCGTACTCCATTACTTGCATAGCTTACCATGACGATAACCGTACTCCATTACTTGCATAGCTTACCATGACGATAACCGTACTCCATTACTTGCATAGCTTACCATGACGATAACCGTACTCCATTACTTGCATAGCTTACCATGACGATAACCGTACTCCATTACTTGCATAGCTTACCATGACGATAACCGTACTCCATTACTTGCATAGCTTACCATGACGATAACCGTACTCCATTACTTGCATAGCTTACCATGACGATAACCGTACTCCATTACTTGCATAGCTTACCATGACGATAACCGTACTCCATTACTTGCATAGCTTACCATGACGATAACCGTACTCCATTACTTGCATAGCTTACCATGACGATAACCGTACTCCATTACTTGCATAGCTTACCATGACGATAACCGTACTCCATTACTTGCATAGCTTACCATGACGATAACCGTATTGCATTACTTGCATAGTTTACATGACGATAACCGTACTGCATTACTTGCATAGCTTACCATGACGATAACCGTACTCCATTACTTGCATAGCTTACCATGACGATAACCGTACTCCATTACTTGCATAGCTTACCATGACGATAACCGTACTGCATTACTTGCATAGCTTACCATGACGATAACCGTACTCCATTACTTGCATAGCTGACCATGACGATAACCGTACTCCATTACTTGCATAGCTTACCATGACGATAACAGTACTCCATTACTTGCATAGCTTACCGTGACGATAACCGTACTGCATTATTTGCATAGCTTAACATGACGATAACCGTACTCCATTACTTGCATAGCTTACCATGACGATAACCGTACACCATTACTTGCATAGCTGACCATGACGATAACCGTACTCCATTACTTGCATTGCTTACTATGACGATAATAGTACTCCAATACTTGCATAGCTTACCATGACGATAACCGTACTGCATTATTTGCATAGCTTAACATGACGATAACCGTACTGCATTACTTGCATAGCTTACCATGACGATAACCGTACTCCATTACTTGCATAGCTTACCATGACGATAACCGTACTGCATTACTTGCATAGCTTACAATGCCGATAACGGTATTGCATTACTTGCATAGCTTACCATGACGATAACCGTACTCCAGTACTTGCATAGCTTACCATGACGATAAACATACTCCATTACTTGCATAGCTTACCATGACGATAACCGTACTCCATTACTTGCATAGCTTACCATGACGATAAAGGTACTCCATTACTTGCATAGCATACCATGACGATAACAGTACTCCATTACTTGCATGGCTGACCATGACGATAACCGTACTCCATTACTTGCATAGCTTGCCATGACGATAACCGTACTCCTTTATTTGCATATCTTGCCATGACGATAACCGTTATCCATTACTTGCATAACTTACCATGACGATAACCGTACTCAATTACTTGCATAACTTACAATGACGATAACAGTACTCCATTACTTGCATAGCTTACCATGTCGATAACCGTACTCCATTACTTGCATACCTTACCATGACGATAACAGTACTCCATTACTTGCATGGCTGACCATGACGATAACCGTACTCCATTACTTGCATAGCTTTCCATGACGATAACCGTACTCCATTACTTGCATAGCTTACCATGACGATAACCGTACAAAATTACTTGCATAACTTACCATGACGATAACCGTACTCTATTACTTGCATAACTTACCATGGCGATAACCTTACACCTTTACTTGCATAACAAGCCATGACGATAACCGTCCTCCATTACTTGCATAACTTACCATGACGATAACCGTACTCCATTACTTGCATAACTTACCATGACGATAACCGTACTCCATTACTTGCATAACTTACCATGACGATAACCGTACTGCATTACTTGCATAACTTACCATGACGATAACCGTACTCCATTACTTGCATAGCTTACAATGACGATAACCGTACTGCATTACTTGCATATCTTAACATGACGATAACCGTACTGCATTACTTGCATAGCTTACCATGACGATAACCGTACTCCATTACTTGCATAGCAAACCATGACGATAACCGTACTCCATTACTTGCATAGCTTAACATGACGATAACCGTACTGCATTACTTGCATAGCTTACCATGACGATAACCGTACTCCATTACTTGCATAGGTTACCATGACGATAACCATAATGCATTCTGGCATAGCCTACCATGACGATAACCGTATTGCATTATTTGCATAGCTTAACATGACGATAACCGTACTGCATTACTTGCATAGCTTACCATGACGATAACCGTACTCCAGTACTTGCATAGCTTACCATGACGATAACCATACTCCATTACTTGCATAGCTTATCATGACGATAACCGTACTCCATTACTTGCATAGCTTTCCATGACGATAACCGTACTGCATTACTTGCATAGCTGACCATGACGATAACCGTACTCCATTACTTGCATTGCTTACTATGACGAAAACAGTACTCCAATACTTGCATAGCTTACCGTGACGATAACCGTACTGCATTATTTGCATAGCTTAATATGACGATAACCGTACTCCATTACTTGCATAGCTTACCATGACGATAACCGTACACCATTACTTGCATAGCTGACCATGACGATAACCGTACTCCATTACTTGCATTGCTTACCATGACGATAATAGTACTCCAATACTTGCATAGCTTACCATGACGATAACCGTACTGCATTATTTGCATAGCTTAACATGACGATAACCGTACTGCATTACTTGCATAGCTTACCATGACGATAACCGTACTCCATTACTTGCATAGCTTACCATGACGATAACCGTACTGCATTACTTGCATAGCTTACCATGCCGATAACCGTACTGCATAACTTGCATAGCTTACCATGACGATAACCGTACTCCAGTACTTGCATAGCTTACCATGACGATAACCATACTCCATTACTTGCATAGCTTACCATGACGATAAAGGTACTCCATTACTTGCATAGCTTACCATGACGATAACAGTACTCCATTACTTGCATGGCTGACCATGACGATAACCGTACTCCATTACTTGCATAGCTTTCCATGACGATAACCGTACTCCATTACTTGCATAGCTTGCCATGACGATAACCGTACTCCATTACTTGCATAGCTTGCCATGACGATAACCGTACTCCATTACTTGCATAACTTACCATGACGATAACCGTACTCAATTACTTGCATAACTTACAATGACGATAACAGTACTCCATTACTTGCATAGCTTACCATGACGATAACAGTACTCCATTACTTGCATAATTATTATGACGATAACAGTACCAATACTTGCATAACTTACCATGACGATAACCGTACTCAATTACTTGCATAGCTTACCATGACGATAACCGTACTCCATTACTTGCATAGCTGACCATGACAATAACCGTACTCCATTACTTGCATAGCTTACCATGACGATAACCGTACTCCATTACTTGCATAGCTTACCATGACGATAACAGTACTCCATTACTTGCATGGCTGACCATGACGATAACCGTACTCCATTACTTGCATAGCTTACCATGACGATAACCGTACTCCATTACTTGCATAGCTTACCATGACGATAACCGTAATCCATTACTTGCATAGCTTACCATGACGATAACCGTACTCCATTACTTGCATAGCTTACCATGACGATAACCGTACTCCATTACTTGCATAGCTTACCATGACGATAACAGTACTCCATTACTTGCATGTCTGACCATGACGATAACAGTACTCCATTACTTGCATGGCTGACCATGACGATAACCGTACTCCATTACTTGCATAGCTTACCATGACGATAACCGTACTCCATTACTTGCATAGCTTACCATGACGATAACCGTACTCCATTACTTGCATAACTTACCATGACGATAACCGTACTCCATTACTTGCATAGCTTAACATGACGATAACCGTACTCCATTACTTGCATAGCTTACCATGACGATAACCGTACTCCATTACTTGCATAGCTTACCATGACGATAACCGTACTCCATTACTTGCATAGCTTACCATGACGATAACAGTACTCCATTACTTGCATAGCTTACCGTGACGATAACCGTACTGCATTATCTGCATAGCTTAACATGACGATAACCGTACTCCATTACTTGCATAGCTTACCATGACGATAACCGTACTCCATTACTTGCATAGCTGACCATGACGATAACCGTACTCCATTACTTGCATTGCTTACCATGACGATAATAGTACTCCAATACTTGCATAGCTTACCATGACGATAACCGTACTGCATTACTTGCATAGCTTACCATGACGATAACCGTACTGCATTACTTGCATAGCTTACCATGACGATAACCGTACTCCATTACTTGCATAGCTTACCATGACTATAACCGTACTGCATTACTTGCATAGCTTACCATGACGATAACCGTACTGCATTACTTGCATAGCTTACCATGACGATAACCGTACTCCAGTACTTGCCTAGCTTACCATGACGATAACCATACTCCATTACTTGCATAGCTGACCATGACGATAACCGTACTCCATTACTTGCATAGCTTACCATGACGATAAACGTACTCCATTACTTGCATAGCTTACCATGACGATAACCGTACTCCATTACTTGCATAGCTTACCATGACGATAACCGTACTCCATTACTTGCATAGCTTTCCATGACGATAACCGTACTCCATTACTTGCATAGCTTACCATGACGATAACCGTACTCAATTACTTGCATAACTTACCATGACGATAACAGTACTCCATTACTTGCATAACTTACCATGACGATAACAGTACTCCATTACTTGCATAACTTACTATGACGATAACCGTACTCAATTACTTGCATAACTTACCATGACGATAACCGTACTCAATTACTTGCATAACTTACCATGACGATAAACGTACTCCATTACTTGCATAGCTGACCATGACAATAACCGTACTCCATTACCTGCATAGCTTACCATGACGATAACCGTACTCCATTACTTGCATAGCTTACCATGACGATAACAGTACTCCATTACTTGCATGGCTGACCATGACGATAACCGTACTCCATTACTTGCATAGCTTACCATGACGATAACCGTACTCCATTACTTGCATAACTTACCATGACGATAACCGTACTGCATTACTTGCATAGCTTACCATGACGATAACAGTACTCCATTACTTGCATAGCTTACCATGACGATAAACGTACTCCATTACTTGCACAGCTTACCATGACGATAACCGTACTGCATTACTTGCACAGCTTACCATGACGATAACCGTACTCCATTACTTGCATAGCTTACCATGACGATAACCGTACTCCATTACTTGCATAGCTTACCATGACGATAACCGTACTCCATTACTTGCATAGCTTACCATGACGATAACCGTACTCCATTACTTGCATAGCTTACCATGACGATAACCGTACTCCATTACTTGCATAGCTTACCATGACGATAACCGTACTCCATTACTTGCATAGCTTACCATGACGATAACCGTACTCCATTACTTGCATAGCTTACCATGACGATAACCGTACTCCATTACTTGCATAACTTACCATGACGATAACCGTACTCCATTACTTGCATAGCTTACCATGACGATAACCGTACTCCATTACTTGCATAGCTTACCATGACGATAACCGTACTCCATTACTTGCATAGCTTACCATGACGATAACCGTACTCCATTACTTGCATAGCTTACCATGACGATAACCGTACTCCATTACTTGCATAACTTACCATGACGATAACCGTACTCCATTACTTGCATAGCTTACCATGACGATAACCGTACTCCATTACTTGCATAGCTTACCATGACGATAACCGTACTCCATTACTTGCATAACTTACCATGACGATAACCGTACTCCATTACTTGCATAACTTACCATGACGATAACCGTACTCCATTACTTGCATAGCTTACCATGACGATAACCGTACTCCATTACTTGCATAGCTTACCATGACGATAACCGTACTCCATTACTTGCATAGCTTACCATGACGATAACCGTACTCCATTACTTGCATAGCTTACCATGACGATAACCGTACTCCATTACTTGCATAGCTTACCATGACGATAACCGTACTCCATTACTTGCATAGCTTACCATGACGATAACCGTACTGCATTACTTGCATAGCTTACCATGACGATAACCGTACTCCATTACTTGCATAACTTACCATGACGATAACCGTACTCCATTACTTGCATAGCTTACCATGACGATAACCGTACTGCATTACTTGCATAGCTTACCATGACGATAACCGTACTCCATTACTTGCATAGCTTACCATGACGATAACCGTACTCCATTACTTGCATAGCTTACCATGACGATAACCGTACTCCATTACTTGCATAGCTTACCATGACGATAACAGTACTCCATTACTTGCATGGCTGACCATGACGATAACCGTACTCCATTACTTGCATAGCTTACCATGACGATAACCGTACTCCATTACTTGCATAGCTTACCATGACGATAACCGTACTGCATTACTTGCATAGCTTACCATGACGATAACCGTACTCCATTACTTGCATAGCTTACCATGACGATAACCGTACTCCATTACTTGCATAGCTTACCATGACGATAACCGTACTCCATTACTTGCATAGCTTACCATGACGATAACCGTACTCCATTACTTGCATAGCTTACCATGACG
>JABXNX010003702.1:0-23707 GCA_014843695.1 Archivesica marissinica | reverse complement strand
TATAACGTACAAGTGAAATCATTGTCCGACCGTATAACGTTCACTGTATAGCTTAAAAGTGAAATCATTGTCCGAGCGTATAACGTTCACTGTATAACATACAAGTGATATCATTGTCCGACTTTATAACGTTCATTGTATAATGTACAAGTGAAATCATTGTCCGACCGTATAACGTTCACTGTATAAACATACAAGTGATATCATTGTCCGACCATATAACGTACATGTGAAATCATTGTCCGACCGTATAACGTACAAGTGAAATCATTGTCCGACCGTAAAATCATTGTTCGACCGTATAACGTTCACTGTATAACCTACTAGTGAAATCATTGTCCGACCGTATAACATTCATTGAATAACGTACCATTGAAATAATTGTCGGACAGTATAATGTACAAGTGAAATCATTGTCCGACCGTATAACGTTCACTGTATAACGTACAAGTGACATCATTGTCCGACAGCATAACGTTCACTGTATAACGTACAAGTGAAATCATTGTCCAACCGTATAACGTTCACTGTATACTGTACAAGTGAAATCAGTGTCCGACTGTTTAACGTACAGTGAAATCATTGTTTGACCGTATAACGTACAAGTGAAATCATTGTCCGACCGTATAACGTTCACTGTATAACGTACAAGTGAAATCAAATTTCGACCTTATAACGTTCACTGTATAACGTAAACGTGAAATTATTGTCCGACCGTATAACATACAAGTGAAATCATTGTCCGACCGTATAATGTACAAGTGAAATCATTGTCCGACCTTATAACGTTCACTGTATAACGTACAAGTGAAATCATTGTCCGACCGTATAACGTTCACTGTATAACGTACAAGTGAAAATATTGTCCGACCGTATAGCGTACAAGTGAAATCATTGTCCGAGCGTATAACGTTCACTGTATAACGTACACGTGATATCATTGTCCGACCGTATAACATACATGTGAAATCATTGTCCGACCGTATAACGTTCACTTTATAACGTACAAGTGAAATCATTGTCCGATTTTACGTTCACTGTATAACGTACAAGTAAAATCATTGTTCACCGTATAACGTTCACTGTATAACGTACAAGTGAAACACCGACCGTATAACGTTCACTGTATAACGTACAAGTGTAATCATTGTCCGACCGTATAACGTACAAGTGAAATCATTGACCGGCCGTATAACGTTCACTGTATAACGTACAAGTGAAATCATTGTCCGACCGTATAACATTCACTGTATAATGTACAAGTGAAATCATTGTCCGACCGTATAACGTACAAGTGAAATCATTGTCCGACCATATAACGTTCACTGTATAACGTACAAGTGATATCATTGTCTGACCGTATAACATACATTTGAAATCATTGTCCGACCGTATAACGTTCACTGTATAATGTACAAGTGAAATCATTGTCCGACCGTATAACGTACAAGTGAAATCATTGTCCGACCGTAAAATCATTGTCCGACCGTATAACGTTCACTGTATAACCTACTAGTGAAATCATTGTCCGACCGTATAACATTCATTGAATAAGGTACCATTGAAATAATTGTCGGACAGTATAATGTACAAGTGAAATCATTGTCCGACCGTATAACTTTCACTGTATAACGTACAAGTGACATCATTGTCCGACAGTATAACGTTCACTGTATAACTTACAAGTGAAATCATTGTCCAACGTATAACGTTCACTGTATTACCGTACAAGTGAAATCAGTGTCCGACTGTTTAACGTACAAGTGAAATCATTGTCCGACCGTATAACATACAAGTGAAATTATTGTCCGACCGTATAACGTACAAGTGAAATCATTGTCCGACCGTATAACGTACAAGTGAAATCATTGTCTGACCGTACAAGTGAAATCATTGTCCGACCGTATAACGTACAAGTGAAATCATTGTCCGACCGTATAACGTACAAGTGAAATCATTGTCCGGACCGTATACCTTTCACGTATAACGTACAAGTGAAATCATTGTCCGACCGTATAACGTTCACTGTATAACGTACAAGTGAAATCATTGTCCGACCGTATAACGTACAAGTGAAATCATTGTCCGACCGTATAACGTACAAGTGAAATCATTGTCCGACCGTATAACGTTCACTGTATAACGTACAATTGAAATCATTGTCTGACCGTATAATGTTCACTGTATAACGTACAAGTGAAATCATTGTCCGACCGTATAACGTTCACTGTATAACGTACATGTGAAATCATTGTCCAACCGTATAATGTTCACTGTATACCGTACAAGTGAACTCATTGTCCGACTGTAAAACGTTCAAGTGAAATCATTGTCCGACCGTATAACGTTCACTGTATAACGTACAAGTGAAATCATTGTCCGACCGTATAACGTACAAGTGAAATCACATTGTCCGACCTGAAACGTACAATTGAAATCATTGACACCGCCGTATAACGTTCACTGTATAACGTACAAGTGAAATCATTGTCCGACCGTATAACATACAAGTGAAATCATTGTCCGACCGTATAACAAAAGTACAAGTGAAATCATTGTCCGACCGTATAACGTTCACTGTATAAAGTACAAGTGAAATCATTGTCCGACCGTATAACATCATGTGAAATCATTGTCCAACCGTATAATGTTCACTTATAATGTACAAGTGAAATCATTGTCCGACCGTATAACGTACAAGTGAAATCATTGTCCGACCGTAAAATCATTGTCCGACCGTATAACGTTCACTGTATAACCTACTAGTGAAATCATTGTCCGACCGTATAACATTCATTGAATAACGTACCATTGAAATAATTGTCGGACAGTATAATGTACAAGTGAAATCATTGTCCGACCGTATAACTTTCCCTGTATAACGTATAAGTGAAATCATTGTCCAACCGTATAACGTTCACTGTATACCGTACAAGTGAAATCAGTGTCCGATTGTTTAACGTACCAGTGAAATCATTGTCCGACCGTATAACATACAAGTGAAATTATTGTCCGACCGTATAACGTACAAGTAAAATCATTGTCTGACCGTATAACGTACAAGTGAAATCATTGTCTGACCGTACAAGTGAAAACATTGTCCGACCGTATAGCGTACAAGTGAAATCATTGTCCGACTGTATAACGTACAAGTGAAATCATTGTCCGACCGTATAATGTTCACTGTATAACGTACAAGTGAAATCATTGTCCGACCGTATACCGTTCACTGTATAACATACAAATGAAATCATTGTCCGACCGTATAACGTTCACTGTATAACGTACAAATGAAATCATTGTCCGACCGTATAACATACATGTGAAATCATTGTCTGACCATATAACGTTCACTGTATAATGTACAAGTGAAATCATTGTCCGACCGTAAAATCATTGTCCGACAGTATAACGTTCACAGTATAACCTACTAGTGAAATCATTGTCCGACCGTATAACATTCATTGAATAACGTACCATTGAAATAATTGTCGGACAGTATAATGTACAAGTGAAATCATTGTCCGACCGTATAACGTTCACTGTATAACGTACAAGTGACATCATTGTCCGACAGTATAACGTTCACTGTATAACGTACAAGTGAAATCATTGTCCAACCGTATAACGTTCACTGTATACTATACAAGTGAAATCAGTGTCCGACTGTTTAACGTACCAGTGAAATCATTGTCCGACCGTATAACATACAAGTGAAATTATTGTCTGACCGTATAACGTACAAGTGAAATCATTGTCTGACCGTATAACGTACAAGTGAAATCATTGTCTGACCGTACAAGTGAAATCATTGTCCGACCGTATAACGTACAAGTGAAATCATTGTCCGACCGTATAATGTTCACTATATAACGTACAAATGAAATCATTATCCGACCGTATAACATTCAAGTGAAATCATTGTCCGACCGTATAACGTACAAGGGAAATCATTGTCCGACCGTATAACGTACAAGTGAAATCATTGTCCGACCGTATAACGTTCACTGTATAACATACAAGTGAAATCATTGTGCGACCGTATAACGTTCACTGTATAACGTACAAGTGAAATCATTGTCCGACCGTATAACGTACAAGTGATATCAGTGTCCGACTGTTTAACGTACCAGTGAAATCATTGTCCGACCGTATAACGTAAAAGTGAAATCATTGTCTGACCGTATAACATACAAGTGAAATCATTGTCCGACCGTATAACGTAGATGTGAAATCATTGTCCGACCAACGTTCACTGTATTAAGGTACAAATGAAATCATTGTCGGACCGTATAACGTACAAGTGAAATCATTGTCCTACCGTATAACGTACAAGTGAAATCATTGTCCGACCGTATAACGTTCACTGTATAACGTATAAGTGAAATCATTGTCCGACCGTATAGCGTTCACTGTATAATGTACAAGTAAAATCATTGTCCAACCGTATAATGTTCACTGTATACCGTACAAGTGAAATCATTGTCCGAATGTTTAACATACCAGTGAAATCATTGTCCGACCGTATAGCATACAAGTGAAATCATTGTCCGACCATATAACGTTCACTATATAACGTACAAGTGAAATCATTGTCCGACCATATAACGTTCACTGTATATCGTACAAGTGAAATCATTGTCCGACCGTATAACGTTCACTGTATAACGTACAAGTGAAATCATTGTCCAACCGTATAACGTTCACTGTAAAACATACAAGTGAACTCATTGTCCGACCGTATAACGTACAAGTGAAATCATTGTCTGACCGTATAACATACAAGTGAAATCATTGTCCGACTGTATAACGTACAAGTGAAATCATTTTCCGACTGTATAACGTACAAGTGAACTCATTGACCGAGCGTATAACGTTCACTGTTTAACGTACAAGTGAAATCATTGTCCGACCATATAACTTTCACTGTATAACGTACAAGTGAAATCATTGTCCGACCGTATAACTTTCACTGTATAACGTATAAGTGAAATCATTGTCCGACCGTATAACGTTCACTGTATAACGTACAAGTGAAATCATTGTTCGACCGTATAACGTTCACTGTATAACGTACACGTGAAATCATTGTCCGACCGTATAACATTCAAGTGAAATCATTGTCCGACCGTATAACGTACAAGAGAAATCATTGTCCGACCGTATAACGTACAAGTGAAATCATTGTCCGACCGTATAACGTACAAGTGAAATCATTGTCCGACCAAATACTGTTCACTGTATAACGTACATGTGAAATCATTGTCCGACTGTATAACATTCACTGTATAACGTACAAGTGAAATCATTGTCCGACAGTATAACGTTCACTGTATTAACGTACAAGTGAAATCATTGTCTGACCGTATAACGTTCACTGTATAACGTACAAGTGAAACATTGTCCGACCATATAACGTTCACTGTAAAACATACAAGTGAACTCATTGTCCGACTGTATAACGTACAAGTGAAATCATTGTACGACCATATAACATACAAGTGAAATCATTGTCTGACCGTATAACATACAAGTGAAATCATTGTCTGACCGTATAACGTACAAGTGAAATCATTTTCCGACCGTATAACGCACAAGTGAAATCATTGTCCGACCGTATATCGTACAAGTGAAATCATTGTCCGACCGTATAACGTACAAGTGAAATCATTGTCCGACCGTATAATGTTCACTGTATAAGGTAGAAGTGAAAACATTGTCCGACCATATAACGTTCACTGTATGACGTACAAGTGAAATCATTGTCCGACCGTACAACGTTCCCTGTATAATGTACAAGTGAAATCATTGTCTGACCGTATAATGTTCACTGTATAACGTACAAGTGAAATCATTGTCCGACCATATAACGTTCACTGTATAGCGTACAAGTGAAATCATTGTCCGAGCGTATAACGTTCACTTTATAACATACAAGTGATATCATTGTCCGACTATATAACATACATGTGAAATCATTGTCCGACCGTATAACGTTCATTGTATAATGTACAAGTGAAATCATTGTCCGACCGTATAACATACATGTGAAATCATTGTCTGACCGTATAACGTACAAGTGAAATCATTGACCGACCATATAACGTTCACTGTATAACGTACAAGTGAAATCATTGTCCGACCATATAACGTTCACTGTATAACGTACAAGTGAAATCATTGTCCGACCCGTATAACGTACAAGTGAAATCATTGTCCGACCGTATAACGTTCATTGTATAACATACAATTGAAATCATTGTCCGACCGTATAGCGTACAAGTGAAATCATTGTCCGACCATATAACGTTCACTGTATAACGTACAAGTGATATCATTGTCCGACCATATAACGTTCACTGTATATCGTACAAGTGAAATCATTGTCCGACCGTATAACGTTCACTGTATAACGTACAAGTGAAATCATTGTCCAACCGTATAACGTTCACTGTAAAATATACAAGTGAACTCATTGTCCGACCGTATAACGTACAAGTGAAATCATTGTCTGACCGTATAACATACAAGTGAAATCATTGTCCGACTGTATAACGTACAAGTGAAATCATTTTCCGACTGTATAACGTACAATTGAACTCATTGACCGAGCGTATAACGTTCACTGCTTAACGTACAAGTGAAATCATTGTCCGACCGTATAACGTTCACTGTATAACGTACAAGTGAAATCATTGTCCGACCGTATAACGTACAAGTGATATCATTGTCCGACCGTATAACGTACAAGTGAAATCATTGTCCGAGCGTATAACGTTCATTGTATAATGTACAAGTGAAATCATTGTCCGACCGTATAACGTACAAGTGAAATCATTGTCCGAGCGTATAACGTTCACTGTATAACGTACAAATGACATCATTGTCCGACAGTATAACGTTCACTGTATACCGTACAAGTGAAATCAGTGTCCGACTGTTTAACGTACCAGTGAAATCATTGTCCGACCGTATAACATACAAGTGAAATTATTGTCCGACCATATAACGTACAAGTGAAATAATTGTCTGACCGTATAACGTACAAGTGAAATCATTGTCTGACCGTACAAGTGAAATCATTGTCCGACCGTATAACGTACAAGTGAAATCATTGTCCGACCGTATAACATTCACTGTATAACGTACAAGTGAAATCATTGTCCGACAGTATAAGGTTCACTGTATAAAATTCAAGTGAAATCATTGTCCGACCGTATAACGTACAAGTGAAATCATTGTCCGACCGTATAACGTACATGTGAAATCATTGTCCGACCGTATAACGTTCACTGTATAACATACAAGTGAAATGTTCGACCGTATAACGTACAAGTGAAATCATTGTCCGTCCGTATAACGTACAAGTGAAATCATTGTCCGACCGTATAACATTCACTGTATAACATACAAGTGAAATCATTGTTCGACCGTATAACGTACAGGTGAAATCATTGTCCGACCGTATAACGTTCACTGTATAACGTACAAGTGAAATCATTGTCCGACCGTACAACGTTCCCTGTATAATGTACAAGTGAAATCATTGTCTGACCGTATAATGTTCACTGTATAACGTACAAGTGAAATCATTGTCCGACCATATAACGTTCACTGTATAGCGTACAAGTGAAATCATTGTCCGAGCGTATAACGTTCACTTTATAACATACAAGTGATATCATTGTCCGACTATATAACATACATGTGAAATCATTGTCCGACCGTATAACGTTCATTGTATAATGTACAAGTGAAATCATTGTCCGACCGTATAACATACATGTGAAATCATTGTCTGACCGTATAACGTACAAGTGAAATCATTGACCGACCATATAACGTTCACTGTATAACGTACAAGTGAAATCATTGTCCGACCATATAACGTTCACTGTATAACGTACAAGTGAAATCATTCTCCGACCGTATAACATTCATTGAATAACGTACCATTGAAATAATTGTCGGACAGTATAATGTACAAGTGAAATCATTGTCCGACCGTATAACTTTCACTGTATAATGTACAAGTGAAATCATTGTCCAACCGTATAACGTTCACTGTATACCGCACAAGTGAAATCATTGTCCGACTGTTTAATGTACCAGTGAAATCATTGTCCGACCGTATAACGTACAAGTGAAATCATTGTCTGACCGTATAACGTACAAGTGAAATCATTGTCTGACCGTACAAGTGAAATCATTGTCCGACCGTATAACGTACAAGTGAAATCATTGTCCGACCGTATAACATTCACTGTATAACGTACAAGTAAAATCATTGTCCGACCATATAACGTTCACTGTATAACGTACAAGTGAAATCATTGTCCGACCGTATAACGTTCACTGTATAGCGTACAAGTGAAATCATTGTCCGACAGTACAACGTTCACTGTATAACCTACAAGTGAAATCATTGTATGACCCTATAACGTTCACTGTATAACATACAAGTGAAATCATTGTCCGACCGTATAATGTTCACTGTATAACGTACAAGTGAACTCATTGTCCGACTGTATAATGTTCACTGTATAACATACAAGAGAAATCATTGTCCGACCATATAACTTACAAGTGAAATCATTGTCTGACCGTATAACGTACAAGTGGAATCATTGTGCGACCGTAAAACGTACAAGTGAAATCATTGACCGGCCGTATAACGTTCACTGTATAACGTACAAGTGAAATCATTGTCCGACCATATAACTTTCACTGTATAACGTACAAGTGAAATCATTGTCCGACCGTATAACTTTCACTGTATAACGTACAAGTGAAATCATTGTCCGACCGTATAACGTTCACTGTATAACGTACAAGTGAAATCATTGTCAGACCATATAACTTTCACTGTATAACGTACAAGTGAAATCATTGTCCGACCGTATAACTTTCACTGTATAACGTATAAGTGAAATCATTGTCCGACCGTATAACGTTCACTGTATAACGTACAAGTGAAATCATTGTTCGACCGTATAACGTTCACTGTATAACGTACACGTGAAATCATTGTCCGACCGTATAACATTCAAGTGAAATCATTGTCCGACCGTATAACGTACAAGAGAAATCATTGTCCGACCGTATAACGTACAAGTGAAATCATTGTCCGACCGTATAACGTACAAGTGAAATCATTGTCCGACCAAATACTGTTCACTGTATAACGTACATGTGAAATCATTGTCCGACTGTATAACATTCACTGTATAACGTACAAGTGAAATCATTGTCCGACAGTATAACGTTCACTGTATTAACGTACAAGTGAAATCATTGTCTGACCGTATAACGTTCACTGTATAACGTACAAGTGAAACATTGTCCGACCATATAACGTTCACTGTAAAACATACAAGTGAACTCATTGTCCGACTGTATAACGTACAAGTGAAATCATTGTACGACCATATAACATACAAGTGAAATCATTGTCTGACCGTATAACATACAAGTGAAATCATTGTCTGACCGTATAACGTACAAGTGAAATCATTTTCCGACCGTATAACGCACAAGTGAAATCATTGTCCGACCGTATATCGTACAAGTGAAATCATTGTCCGACCGTATAACGTACAAGTGAAATCATTGTCCGACCGTATAATGTTCACTGTATAAGGTAGAAGTGAAAACATTGTCCGACCATATAACGTTCACTGTATGACGTACAAGTGAAATCATTGTCCGACCGTACAACGTTCCCTGTATAATGTACAAGTGAAATCATTGTCTGACCGTATAATGTTCACTGTATAACGTACAAGTGAAATCATTGTCCGACCATATAACGTTCACTGTATAGCGTACAAGTGAAATCATTGTCCGAGCGTATAACGTTCACTTTATAACATACAAGTGATATCATTGTCCGACTATATAACATACATGTGAAATCATTGTCCGACCGTATAACGTTCATTGTATAATGTACAAGTGAAATCATTGTCCGACTATATAACATACATGTGAAATCATTGTCTGACCGTATAACGTACAAGTGAAATCATTGACCGACCATATAACGTTCACTGTATAACGTACAAGTGAAATCATTGTCCGACCATATAACGTTCACGGTATAACGTACAAGTGAAATCATTGTCCGACCCGTATAACGTACAAGTGAAATCATTGTCCGACCGTATAACGTTCATTGTATAACATACAATTGAAATCATTGTCCGACCGTATAGCGTACAAGTGAAATCATTGTCCGACCATATAACGTTCACTGTATAACGTACAAGTGATATCATTGTCCGACGTATAACATACATGTGAAATCATTGTCCGACCGTATAATGTACAAGTGAAATCATTGACCGACCATATAACGTTCACTGTACAACGTACAAGTGAAATCATTGTCCGACCATATAACGTTCACTGTATAACGTACAAGTGAATTCATTGTCCGACCGTATAAGGTACAAGTGAAATCATTGTACGACCGTATAACGTACAAGTGAAATCATTGTCCGAGCGTATAACGTTCACTGTATAACGTACAAGTGAAATCATTGTCCGACCGTATAACGTTCACTGTATAACGTACAAGTGAAATCATTGTCCGACCGTATAACGTACAAGTGAAATCATTGTCCGACCGTATAACGTTCACTGTATAACGTACAAGTGAAATCATTGTCCGACCGTATAACGTACAAGTGAAATCATTGTCCGACCGTATAACGTACAAGTGAAATCATTGTCCGACCGTATAACGTACAAGTGAAATCATTGTCTGACCGTACAAGTGAAATCATTGTCCGACCGTATAACGTACAAGTGAAATCATTGTCGACCGTACAACATTTCCACTGTATAACGTACAAGTGAAATCATTGTCCGACAGTATAAGGTTCACTGTATAAAATTCAAGTGAAATCATTGTCCGACCGTATAACGTACAAGTGAAATCATTGTCCGACCGTATAACGTACATGTGAAATCATTGTCCGACCGTATAACGTTCACTGTATAACATACAAGTGAAATGTTCGACCGTATAACGTACAAGTGAAATCATTGTCCGTCCGTATAACGTACAAGTGAAATCATTGTCCGACCGTATAACATTCACTGTATAACATACAAGTGAAATCATTGTTCGACCGTATAACGTACAGGTGAAATCATTGTCCGACCGTATAACGTTCACTGTATAACGTACAAGTGAAATCATTGTCCGACCGTACAACGTTCCCTGTATAATGTACAAGTGAAATCATTGTCTGACCGTATAATGTTCACTGTATAACGTACAAGTGAAATCATTGTCCGACCATATAACGTTCACTGTATAGCGTACAAGTGAAATCATTGTCCGAGCGTATAACGTTCACTTTATAACATACAAGTGATATCATTGTCCGACTATATAACATACATGTGAAATCATTGTCCGACCGTATAACGTTCATTGTATAATGTACAAGTGAAATCATTGTCCGACCGTATAACATACATGTGAAATCATTGTCTGACCGTATAACGTACAAGTGAAATCATTGACCGACCATATAACGTTCACTGTATAACGTACAAGTGAAATCATTGTCCGACCATATAACGTTCACGGTATAACGTACAAGTGAAATCATTGTCCGACCCGTATAACGTACAAGTGAAACCATTGTCCGACCGTATAACGTTCATTGTATAACATACAATTGAAATCATTGTCCGACCGTATAGCGTACAAGTGAAATCATTGTCCGACCATATAACGTTCACTGTATAACGTACAAGTGATATCATTGTCCGACCGTATAACATACATGTGAAATCATTGTCCGACCGTATAATGTACAAGTGAAATCATTGACCGACCATATAACGTTCACTGTACAACGTACAAGTGAAATCATTGTCCGACCATATAACGTTCACTGTATAACGTACAAGTGAATTCATTGTCCGACCGTATAACGTTCATTGTATAATGTACAAGTGAAATCATTGTACGACCGTATAACGTACAAGTGAAATCATTGTCCGAGCGTATAACGTTCACTGTATAACGTACAAGTGACATCATTGTCCGACAGTATAACGTTCACTGTATACCGTACAAGTGAAATCAGTGTCCGACTGTTTAACGTACCAGTGAAATCATTGTCCGACCATATAACGTTCACTGTATAACGTACAAGTGATATCATTGTCCGACCGTATAACATACAAGTGAAATTATTGTCCGACCATATAACGTACAAGTGAAATAATTGTCTGACCGTATAACGTACAAGTGAAATCATTGTCTGACCGTACAAGTGAAATCATTGTCCGACCGATAACGTACAAGTGAAATCATTGTCCGACCGTATAACATTCACTGTATAACGTACAAGTGAAATCATTGTCCGACCGTATAAGGTTCACTGTATAAAATTCAAGTGAAATCATTGTCCGACCGTATAACGTACAAGTGAAATCATTGTCCGACCGTATAACGTACATGTGAAATCATTGTCCGACCGTATAACGTTCACTGTATAACATACAAGTGAAATGTTCGACCGTATAACGTACAAGTGAAATCATTGTCCGTCCGTATAACGTACAAGTGAAATCATTGTCCGACCGTATAACATTCACTGTATAACATACAAGTGAAATCATTGTTCGACCGTATAACGTACAGGTGAAATCATTGTCCGACCGTATAACGTTCACTGTATAACGTACAAGTGAAATCATTGTCCGACCGTACAATGTTCACTGTATAACGTACAAGTGAAATCATTGTCCGACCGTATAACGTTCACTGTATAACGTACAAGTGAAATCATTGTCCGAGCGTATAACGTTCACTTTATAACATACAAGTGATATCATTGTCCGACTATATAACATACATGTGAAATCATTGTCCGACCGTATAACGTTCATTGTATAATGTACAAGTGAAATCATTGTCCGACCGTATAACATACATGTGAAATCATTGTCTGACCGTATAACGTACAAGTGAAATCATTGACCGACCATATAACGTTCACTGTATAACGTACAAGTGAAATCATTGTCCGACCATATAACGTTCACTGTATAACGTACAAGTGAAATCATTCTCCGACCGTATAACATTCATTGAATAACGTACCATTGAAATAATTGTCGGACAGTATAATGTACAAGTGAAATCATTGTCCGACCGTATAACTTTCACTGTATAATGTACAAGTGACATCATTGTCCGACAGTATAACGTTCACTCTATAACGTACAAGTGAAATCATTGTCCAACCGTATAACGTTCACTGTATACCGCACAAGTGAAATCATTGTCCACGTTTAATGTACCAGTGAAATCATTGTCCGACCGTATAACGTACAAGTGAAATCATTGTCTGACCGTATAACGTACAAGTGAAATCATTGTCCGACCGTACAAGTGAAATCATTGTCCGACCGTATAACGTACAAGTGAAATCATTGTCCGACCGTATAACGTTCACTGTATAACGTACAAGTGAAATCATTGTCCGACCGTATAACGTTCACTGTATAACGTACATGTGAAATCATTGTCCAACCGTATAATGTTCACTGTATACCGTACAAGTGAACTCATTGTCCGACTGTATAACGTTCAAGTGAAATCATTGTCCGACCGTATAACGTTCACTGTATAACGTACAAGTGAAATCATTGTCCGACCGTATAACGTACAAGTGAAATCATTGTCCGACCGTATAACGTACAAGTGAAATCATTGACCGGCCGTATAACGTTCACTGTATAACGTACAAGTGAAATCATTGTCCGACCGTATAACGTTCACTGTATAATGTACAAGTGAAATCATTGTCCGACCGTATAACGTACAAGTGAAATCATTGTCCGACCGTATAACGTTCACTGTATAACGTACAATTGAAATCATTGTCTGACCGTATAATGTTCACTGTATAACGTACAAGTGAAATCATTGTCCGACCGTATAACGTTCACTGTATAACGTACATGTGAAATCATTGTCCAACCGTATAATGTTCACTGTATACCGTACAAGTGAACTCATTGTCCGACTGTAAAACGTTCAAGTGAAATCATTGTCCGACCGTATAACGTTCACTGTATAACGTACAAGTGAAATCATTGTCCGACCGTATAACGTACAAGTGAAATCATTGTCCGACCGTATAACGTACAAGTGAAATCATTGACCGGCCGTATAACGTTCACTGTATAACGTACAAGTGAAATCATTGTCCGACCGTATAACGTTCACTGTATAATGTACAAGTGAAATCATTGTCCGACCGTATAACGTACAAGTGAAATCATTGTCCGACCGTATAACGTTCACTGTATAACGTACAAGTGATATCATTGTCCGACCGTATAACATACATGTGAAATCATTGTCCAACCGTATAATGTTCACTGTATAATGTACAAGTGAAATCATTGTCCGACCGTATAACGTACAAGTGAAATCATTGTCCGACCGTAAAATCATTGTCCGACCGTATAACGTTCACTGTATAACCTACTAGTGAAATCATTGTCCGACCGTATAACATTCATTGAATAACGTACCATTGAAATAATTGTCGGACAGTATAATGTACAAGTGAAATCATTGTCCGACCGTATAACTTTCCCTGTATAACGTATAAGTGAAATCATTGTCCAACCGTATAACGTTCACTGTATACCGTACAAGTGAAATCAGTGTCCGATTGTTTAACGTACCAGTGAAATCATTGTCCGACCGTATAACATACAAGTGAAATTATTGTCCGACCGTATAACGTACAAGTAAAATCATTGTCTGACCGTATAACGTACAAGTGAAATCATTGTCTGACCGTACAAGTGAAAACATTGTCCGACCGTATAGCGTACAAGTGAAATCATTGTCCGACTGTATAACGTACAAGTGAAATCATTGTCCGACCGTATAATGTTCACTGTATAACGTACAAGTGAAATCATTGTCCGACCGTATACCGTTCACTGTATAACATACAAATGAAATCATTGTCCGACCGTATAACGTTCACTGTATAACGTACAAATGAAATCATTGTCCGACCGTATAACATACATGTGAAATCATTGTCTGACCATATAACGTTCACTGTATAATGTACAAGTGAAATCATTGTCCGACCGTAAAATCATTGTCCGACAGTATAACGTTCACAGTATAACCTACTAGTGAAATCATTGTCCGACCGTATAACATTCATTGAATAACGTACCATTGAAATAATTGTCGGACAGTATAATGTACAAGTGAAATCATTGTCCGACCGTATAACGTTCACTGTATAACGTACAAGTGACATCATTGTCCGACAGTATAACGTTCACTGTATAACGTACAAGTGAAATCATTGTCCAACCGTATAACGTTCACTGTATACTATACAAGTGAAATCAGTGTCCGACTGTTTAACGTACCAGTGAAATCATTGTCCGACCGTATAACATACAAGTGAAATTATTGTCTGACCGTATAACGTACAAGTGAAATCATTGTCTGACCGTATAACGTACAAGTGAAATCATTGTCTGACCGTACAAGTGAAATCATTGTCCGACCGTATAACGTACAAGTGAAATCATTGTCCGACCGTATAATGTTCACTATATAACGTACAAATGAAATCATTATCCGACCGTATAACATTCAAGTGAAATCATTGTCCGACCGTATAACGTACAAGGGAAATCATTGTCCGACCGTATAACGTACAAGTGAAATCATTGTCCGACCGTATAACGTTCACTGTATAACATACAAGTGAAATCATTGTGCGACCGTATAACGTTCACTGTATAACGTACAAGTGAAATCATTGTCCGACCGTATAACATTCACTGTATAACGTACAAGTGATATCAGTGTCCGACTGTTTAACGTACCAGTGAAATCATTGTCCGACCGTATAACGTAAAAGTGAAATCATTGTCTGACCGTATAACATACAAGTGAAATCATTGTCCGACCGTATAACGTAGATGTGAAATCATTGTCCGACCAACGTTCACTGTATTAAGGTACAAATGAAATCATTGTCGGACCGTATAACGTACAAGTGAAATCATTGTCCTAATAAGTACAAGTGAAATCATTGTCCGACCGTATAACGTTCACTGTATAACGTATAAGTGAAATCATTGTCCGACCGTATAGCGTTCACTGTATAATGTACAAGTAAAATCATTGTCCAACCGTATAATGTTCACTGTATACCGTACAAGTGAAATCATTGTCCGAATGTTTAACATACCAGTGAAATCATTGTCCGACCGTATAGCATACAAGTGAAATCATTGTCCGACCATATAACGTTCACTATATAACGTACAAGTGAAATCATTGTCCGACCATATAACGTTCACTGTATATCGTACAAGTGAAATCATTGTCCGACCGTATAACGTTCACTGTATAACGTACAAGTGAAATCATTGTCCAACCGTATAACGTTCACTGTAAAACATACAAGTGAACTCATTGTCCGACCGTATAACGTACAAGTGAAATCATTGTCTGACCGTATAACATACAAGTGAAATCATTGTCCGACTGTATAACGTACAAGTGAAATCATTTTCCGACTGTATAACGTACAAGTGAACTCATTGACCGAGCGTATAACGTTCACTGTTTAACGTACAAGTGAAATCATTGTCCGACCGTATAACGTTCACTGTATAACGTACAAGTGAAATCATTGTCCGACCGTATAACGTACAAGTGATATCATTGTCCGACCGTATAACGTACAAGTGAAATCATTGTCCGAGCGTATAACGTTCATTGTATAATGTACAAGTGAAATCATTGTCCGACCGTATAACGTACAAGTGAAATCATTGTCCGAGCGTATAACGTTCACTGTATAACGTACAAGTGACATCATTGTCCGACAGTATAACGTTCACTGTATACCGTACAAGTGAAATCAGTGTCCGACTGTTTAACGTACCAGTGAAACAAATCATTGTCCGACCGTATAACATACAAGTGAAATTATTGTCCGACCATATAACGTACAAGTGAAATAATTGTCTGACCGTATAACGTACAAGTGAAATCATTGTCTGACCGTACAAGTGAAATCATTGTCCGACCGTATAACGTTCACTGTATAACGTACAAGTGAAATCATTGTCCGACCGTATAAGGTTCACTGTATAAAATTCAAGTGAAATCATTGTCCGACCGTATAACGTACAAGTGAAATCATTGTCCGACCGTATAACGTACATGTGAAATCATTGTCCGACCGTATAACGTTCACTGTATAACATACAAGTGAAATGTTCGACCGTATAACGTACAAGTGAAATCATTGTCCGTCCGTATAACGTACAAGTGAAATCATTGTCCGACCGTATAACATTCACTGTATAACATACAAGTGAAATCATTGTCCGACCGTATAACTACAAGTGAAATCATTGTCCGACCGTATAACGTACAAGTGAAATCATTGTCGCCGTATAACATACAAGTGAAATCATTGTTCGACCGTATAACGTACAAGTGAAATCATTGTCCGACCGTATAACGTTCACTGTATAACGTACAAGTGAAATCATTGTCCGACCGTATAACGTTCACTGTATAACGTACAAGTGAAATCATTGTCCGACCGTATAACGTTCACTGTATAACGTACAAGTGAAATCATTGTCCGACCATATAACGTTCACTGTATAACGTACAAGTGAAATCATTGTCCGACCGTATAACGTTCACTGTATAACATACAAGTGAAATCATTGTGACCCGACTATATAACATACAAGTGAAATCATTGTCCGACCGTATAACGTTCATTGTATAATGTACAAGTGAAATCATTGTCCGACCGTATAATGTTCACTGTATAACATACAAGAGAAATCATTGTCCGACCATATAACTTACAAGTGAAATCATTGTCTGACCGTATAACGTACAAGTGGAATCATTGTGCGACCGTAAAACGTACAAGTGAAATCATTGACCGGCCGTATAACGTTCACTGTATAACGTACAAGTGAAATCATTGTCCGACCGTATAACGTTCACTGTATAACGTACAAGTGAAATCATTGTCAGACCATATAACTTTCACTGTATAACGTACAAGTGAAATCATTGTCCGACCGTATAACTTTCACTGTATAACGTATAAGTGAAATCATTGTCCGACCGTATAACGTTCACTGTATAACGTACAAGTGAAATCATTGTTCGACCGTATAACGTTCACTGTATAACGTACACGTGAAATCATTGTCCGACCGTATAACATTCAAGTGAAATCATTGTCCGACCGTATAACGTACAAGAGAAATCATTGTCCGACCGTATAACGTACAAGTGAAATCATTGTCCGACCGTATAACGTACAAGTGAAATCATTGTCCGACCAAATACTGTTCACTGTATAACGTACATGTGAAATCATTGTCCGACTGTATAACATTCACTGTATAACGTACAAGTGAAATCATTGTCCGACAGTATAACGTTCACTGTATTAACGTACAAGTGAAATCATTGTCTGACCGTATAACGTTCACTGTATAACGTACAAGTGAAACATTGTCCGACCATATAACGTTCACTGTAAAACATACAAGTGAACTCATTGTCCGACTGTATAACGTACAAGTGAAATCATTGTACGACCATATAACATACAAGTGAAATCATTGTCTGACCGTATAACATACAAGTGAAATCATTGTCTGACCGTATAACGTACAAGTGAAATCATTTTCCGACCGTATAACGCACAAGTGAAATCATTGTCCGACCGTATATCGTACAAGTGAAATCATTGTCCGACCGTATAACGTACAAGTGAAATCATTGTCCGACCGTATAATGTTCACTGTATAAGGTAGAAGTGAAAACATTGTCCGACCATATAACGTTCACTGTATGACGTACAAGTGAAATCATTGTCCGACCGTACAACGTTCCCTGTATAATGTACAAGTGAAATCATTGTCTGACCGTATAATGTTCACTGTATAACGTACAAGTGAAATCATTGTCCGACCATATAACGTTCACTGTATAGCGTACAAGTGAAATCATTGTCCGAGCGTATAACGTTCACTTTATAACATACAAGTGATATCATTGTCCGACTATATAACATACATGTGAAATCATTGTCCGACCGTATAACGTTCATTGTATAATGTACAAGTGAAATCATTGTCCGACCGTATAACATACATGTGAAATCATTGTCTGACCGTATAACGTACAAGTGAAATCATTGACCGACCATATAACGTTCACTGTATAACGTACAAGTGAAATCATTGTCCGACCATATAACGTTCACGGTATAACGTACAAGTGAAATCATTGTCCGACCCGTATAACGTACAAGTGAAATCATTGTCCGACCGTATAACGTTCATTGTATAACATACAATTGAAATCATTGTCCGACCGTATAGCGTACAAGTGAAATCATTGTCCGACCATATAACGTTCACTGTATAACGTACAAGTGATATCATTGTCCGACCGTATAACATACATGTGAAATCATTGTCCGACCGTATAATGTACAAGTGAAATCATTGACCGACCATATAACGTTCACTGTACAACGTACAAGTGAAATCATTGTCCGACCATATAACGTTCACTGTATAACGTACAAGTGAATTCATTGTCCGACCGTATAACGTTCATTGTATAATGTACAAGTGAAATCATTGTACGACCGTATAACGTACAAGTGAAATCATTGTCCGAGCGTATAACGTTCACTGTATAACGTACAAGTGACATCATTGTCCGACAGTATAACGTTCACTGTATACCGTACAAGTGAAATCAGTGTCCGACTGTTTAACGTACCAGTGAAATCATTGTCCGACCATATAACGTTCACTGTATAACGTACAAGTGATATCATTGTCCGACCGTATAACATACAAGTGAAATTATTGTCCGACCATATAACGTACAAGTGAAATAATTGTCTGACCGTATAACGTACAAGTGAAATCATTGTCTGACCGTACAAGTGAAATCATTGTCCGACCGTATAACGTACACTGTATAACGTACAAGTGAAATCATTGTCCGACCGTATAAGGTTCACTGTATAAAATTCAAGTGAAATCATTGTCCGACCGTATAACGTACAAGTGAAATCATTGTCCGACCGTATAACGTACATGTGAAATCATTGTCCGACCGTATAACGTTCACTGTATAACATACAAGTGAAATGTTCGACCGTATAACGTACAAGTGAAATCATTGTCCGTCCGTATAACGTACAAGTGAAATCATTGTCCGACCGTATAACATTCACTGTATAACATACAAGTGAAATCATTGTTCGACCGTATAACGTACAGGTGAAATCATTGTCCGACCGTATAACGTTCACTGTATAACGTACAAGTGAAATCATTGTCCGACCGTACAACGTTCCCTGTATAATGTACAAGTGAAATCATTGTCTGACCGTATAATGTTCACTGTATAACGTACAAGTGAAATCATTGTCCGACCATATAACGTTCACTGTATAGCGTACAAGTGAAATCATTGTCCGAGCGTATAACGTTCACTTTATAACATACAAGTGATATCATTGTCCGACTATATAACATACATGTGAAATCATTGTCCGACCGTATAACGTTCATTGTATAATGTACAAGTGAAATCATTGTCCGACCGTATAACATACATGTGAAATCATTGTCTGACCGTATAACGTACAAGTGAAATCATTGACCGACCATATAACGTTCACTGTATAACGTACAAGTGAAATCATTGTCCGACCATATAACGTTCACTGTATAACGTACAAGTGAAATCATTCTCCGACCGTATAACATTCATTGAATAACGTACCATTGAAATAATTGTCGGACAGTATAATGTACAAGTGAAATCATTGTCCGACCGTATAACTTTCACTGTATAATGTACAAGTGACATCATTGTCCGACAGTATAACGTTCACTCTATAACGTACAAGTGAAATCATTGTCCAACCGTATAACGTTCACTGTATACCGCACAAGTGAAATCATTGTCCGACTGTTTAATGTACCAGTGAAATCATTGTCCGACCGTATAACGTACAAGTGAAATCATTGTCTGACCGTATAACGTACAAGTGAAATCATTGTCTGACCGTACAAGTGAAATCATTGTCCGACCGTATAACGTACAAGTGAAATCATTGTCCGACCGTATAACATTCACTGTATAACGTACAAGTGAAATCATTGTCCGATCGTACAACGTTCAATGTATAACGTACAAGTAAAATCATTGTCCGACCATATAACGTTCACTGTATAACGTACAAGTGAAATCATTGTCCGACCGTATAACGTTCACTGTATAGCGTACAAGTGAAATCATTGTCCGACAGTACAACGTTCACTGTATAACCTACAAGTGAAATCATTGTATGACCCTATAACGTTCACTGTATAACATACAAGTGAAATCATTGTCCGACCGTATAATGTTCACTGTATAACGTACAAGTGAACTCATTGTCCGACTGTATAATGTTCACTGTATAACATACAAGAGAAATCATTGTCCGACCATATAACGTACAAGTGAAATCATTGTCTGACCGTATAACGTACAAGTGGAATCATTGTGCGACCGTAAAACGTACAAGTGAAATCATTGACCGGCCGTATAACGTTCACTGTATAACGTACAAGTGAAATCATTGTCCGACCATATAACTTTCACTGTATAACGTACAAGTGAAATCATTGTCCGACCGTATAACTTTCACTGTATAACGTACAAGTGAAATCATTGTCCGACCGTATAACGTTCACTGTATAACGTACAAGTGAAATCATTGTCCGACCATATAACTTTCACTGTATAACGTACAAGTGAAATCATTGTCCGACCGTATAACTTTCACTGTATAACGTACAAGTGAAATCATTGTCCGACCGTATAACGTTCACTGTATAACGTACAAGTGAAATCATTGTTCGACCGTATAACGTTCACTGTATAACGTACACGTGAAATCATTGTCCGACCGTATAACATTCAAGTGAAATCATTGTCCGACCGTATAACGTACAAGAGAAATCATTGTCCGACCGTATAACGTACAAGTGAAATCATTGTCCGACCGTATAACGTACAAGTGAAATCATTGTCCGACCAAATACTGTTCACTGTATAACGTACATGTGAAATCATTGTCCGACTGTATAACATTCACTGTATAACGTACAAGTGAAATCATTGTCCGACAGTATAACGTTCACTGTATTAACGTACAAGTGAAATCATTGTCTGACCGTATAACGTTCACTGTATAACGTACAAGTGAAACATTGTCCGACCATATAACGTTCACTGTAAAACATACAAGTGAACTCATTGTCCGACTGTATAACGTACAAGTGAAATCATTGTACGACCATATAACATACAAGTGAAATCATTGTCTGACCGTATAACATACAAGTGAAATCATTGTCTGACCGTATAACGTACAAGTGAAATCATTTTCCGACCGTATAACGCACAAGTGAAATCATTGTCCGACCGTATATCGTACAAGTGAAATCATTGTCCGACCGTATAACGTACAAGTGAAATCATTGTCCGACCGTATAATGTTCACTGTATAAGGTAGAAGTGAAAACATTGTCCGACCATATAACGTTCACTGTATGACGTACAAGTGAAATCATTGTTCGACCGTACAACGTTCACTGTATAACGTACAAGTGAAATCATTGTCCGACCGTATAAGTTCACTGTATAACGTACAAGTGAAATCATTGTCCGACCGTATAACGTTCACTGTATAACGTACAAGTGAAATCATTGTCCGACCGATAACGTTCACTGTATAACATACAAGTGAAATCATTGTCCGACCGTATAACGTCTATAACATACAAGTGAAATCATTGTCCGACCGTATAACGTACAAGTGAAATCATTGTCCGACCGTATAACATACAAGTGAAATCATTGTCCGACCGTATAACGTTCACTGTATAACGTACAAGTGAAATCATTGTCCGACCGTATAACGTTCACTGTATAACGTACAAGTGAAATCATTGTCCGACCATATAACGTACAAGTGAAATCATTGTCCGACCGTATAACGTTCACTGTATAACATACAAGTGAAATCATTGTCCGACCGTATAACGTACAAGTGAAATCATTGTCCGACCATATAACGTTCACTGTATAACGTACAAGTGAAATCATTGTCCGACCGTATAACGTACAAGTGAAATCATTGTCCGACCGTATAACATTAAGTGAAATCATTGTCCGACCGTATAACGTACAAGTGAAATCATTGTCCGACCATATAACGTTCACTGTATAACGTACAAGTGAAATCATTGTCCGACCGTATAACGTTCACTTTATAACGTACAAGTGAAATCATTGTCCGACCGTATAACGTACAAGTGAAATCATTGTCCGAGCGTATAACGTTCACTGTATAACGTACAAGTGACATCATTGTCCGACAGTATAACGTTCACTGTATACCGTACAAGTGAAATCAGTGTCCGAGTTTAACGTACAGTGAAATCATTGTCCGACCATATAACGTTCACTGTATAACGTACAAGTGATATCATTGTCCGACCGTATAACATACAAGTGAAATTATTGTCCGACCATATAACGTACAAGTGA
>JABXNX010003701.1:0-23710 GCA_014843695.1 Archivesica marissinica | reverse complement strand
GTGCGTGCACTATTCACACCTAATTCGGTGCATGCACTATTCACACCATCTTATTTTATACACATTTATTTTTTATATTTTGGTATTTTGTACAGGAATAACAATTACATGTGTATTGAATGTACATCGTAATAAAGGATGTTTTGGGTAAAATATAAATACTAATATATGTGTGTTTACAAAACTCAAAATAGTCGCTCAGAAACGATAAAATTCCAATAAATTTAAACTGTCGTATACGCGAAATGTAAACACGCACAGCGCGCATGCGTGAAACAACAGAGGATGTAGAAAACAACGTATATATTTTGAACATGAAAGACTATCTATCTATCTTCCTGTAATGTCGAACCCCTCGCGGGGATGTAGAAATGTCCCTTAAAGACTTAGCTAACAGAGGTATGAATCAACATATCAAGTAATTTAATTAAAAAAGACAACATGGGACAAATGGGGACGATGCATTCCGAATGTAAATAAGTGCGGACGATGCGTTCCGGTTGTAAACAAGTGCATGACCGATCGACTCGGAAAGTCCTACTTTCGGTTTCGAGTTTGTTTTATCGCAAAAAAACAGTTTACCAAACGAACATAAGCATACAAAGTATAATGTTAGAATGTGTAGCAGCATTGCTACCCATATGCAACAATTGAATTTTTCAAATATCTTTTATTTCATATGATGTAATGCTGCTTTAATGTAATGTTGTTTAGTTTATACACATTTATTTTAACTCGATTGTGAAACAAGTTCTTATAACTTGTATTAATCACTTGATACCCCATTCGTCATGGAATCCATCGCCACGAGGGAGAGAGAAGGATTCGTCATGGAATACATCGCCACGAGGGAGAGAGAAGGATTCCTCGTGCAATCCATCGCTACGAGGGAGAGAGAAGGATTCGTCATGGATCGCCACGAGGGAGAGAGAAGGATTCGTCATGGATCGCCACGAGGGAGAGAGAAGGATTCCTCGTGCAATCCATCGCCACGAGGAGAGAGAAGGATTCCTCGTGCAATCCATCGCCACGAGGGAGAGAGAAGGATTCCTCGTGCAATCCATCGCCACGAGGAGAGAGAAGGATTCCTCGTGCAATCCATCGCCACGAGGGGAGAGAAGGATTCGTCATGGATACATCGCCACGAGGGAGAGAGAAGGATTCGTCATAGAATCCATCGCCACGAGGGAGAGAGAAGGATTCGTCATGGAATACATCGCCACGAGGGAGAGAGAAGGATTCGTCATGGAATACATCGCCACGAGGGAGAGAGAAGGATTCGTCATAGAATCCATCGCCACGAGGGAGAGAGAAGGATTCCTCATGGAATACATCGCCACGAGGGAGAGAGAGAAGGATTCCTCATGGAAGCCATCGCCACGAGGGAGAGAGAAGAGGCAACGTGGACTTTAAATGCCGAAGGGCACAATCGTAACGGCTCCAGTGGGGCTCGAACTCCGGGCATTTCGCACCTGAAGCGAACATGCTAACACGACTGCCATTTTAAACTAGCTGCTTACTTGTTGGACTCCCTTCTGTGCGATTATGGACAATATAATTATGTAGGCATGGCTACATCGAACTAGGCTACTGTAAAACTAATTTAATGCATGGATACATCGAACTAGGCTACTGTAAAACTAATGTATTTGAAATAGTGAATTATGGCTTTTTTCTGTCACTGCTCGAGTTTCTTTGACAATCGCCAACAGTTAATTATAAAGTAATATATTCTAATGCATTTGTTTTGTCTGTAGCTTATAATATTGACAGCAGACAGTAGTAACTAACTTGAAAATTAAACCGGAACTATTCTTTATTAATGACGTTCACATGAACATTCTTTATTACGGACGTTCACACGGACTTTCTTTACTACAGACGTTCACACGGACATTCTTTATTACGGACGTTCACACGGACATTCTTTATTACGGACGTTCACACGGACATTCTTTATTACGGACGTTCATACGAACATTCTTTATTACGGACGTTCATACGAACATTCTTTATTACGGACGTTCACACGGAACATTCTTTATTACGGACGTTTACACGAACATTCTTTATTACGGACGTTCACACGAACATTCTTTATTACGGACGTTCATACGAACATTCTTTATTACGGACGTTCACACGGAACATTCTTTATTACGGACGTTTACACGAACATTCTTTATTACGGACGTTCACACGAACATTCTTTATTACGGACGTTCACACGAACATTCTTTATTACGGACGTTCACACGAAGATAAGTGGTTGTGCAAAGAGGCTCCCGACAGGGGCAGCTAAAATTAATAAAATTTGAACACAAATATTATAGTACCCAACATCGTTGGAAATCATAAAAAAAGAAGATTTGTGTTTATTAGTGTAAGATAAGATTTTATTTCATGGAGTGATCACCGAAATGTGTATTTCCACCAGTTCTCACTCTATGGACCAAACTTCAATATTACACTTATAAATGTATTTATAAGTATAAACTTTTACTTATTCTACTACGATTGCAAGACAAACTTTTAACAACTTATATTAATCCCACCGGTGCTGATGATCTCATGAAGTCCCAGTAATAATATCTATGGAGGTGGGGGTAGATATGGCGACTACTTACATGTACCTACTGCGTGATAGCTAAATGGCTGTCGTTTGTATGGAGATATAATAGTATATTAACCTAAATCTCTCTATGAAGGAAAGGGTTAAATGACTGACGTTTGTACGGAGATATAATAGTATATTAACCTAAATCTCTATGAAGGTTAAGGGTTAAATGGCTGTCGTTTGTATGGAGATATAATAGTATATTAACCTAAATCTCTATGAAGGAAAGGGTTAAATGACTGACGTTTGTATGGAGATATAATAGTATATTAACCTAAATCTCTATGAAGGAAAGGGTTAAATGGCTGTCGTTTGTATGGAGATATAATAGTATATTAACCTAAATCTCTATGAAGGAAAGGGTTAAATGGCTGTCGTTTGTATGGAGATATAATAGTATATTAACCTAAATCTCTATGAAGGAAAGGGTTAAATGAAGTGTCGCTTTAAGCGAAGTATGTAGAAGTAAATGCCAAGTTATATCGTCAGTGAGACGAACCAGTATTTTCAAATTACAACCATAAGTATGTTTCAAGACTAAATATGGATTAAGCGGTCTCACTTATAATATAATTGCAATTTACTATACAGTACGTTTTGGGGATGTATCCGGAATATACTTTACGTGTATAGTTATTGCTATATTACACGGAGAAAACCATTTCATTTGCATACAATACATAGCAACTGTGATGCAAATTCAATTTAAGTGGAAGTCATGATAGCGCAGTGGTAATGTTCGCTTCAGGTGCGAAATGTTCGCGCCCAGGTATAGCCGTTACTATTGTGCATTTAAATTCCAGTCTTCTCTCCCTCTGGGTGATGGGAGTTTATTAGGAATGGGTCTCGAGAGTGATTAATACAAGTTGTAGGAACTTGTTTCGCAATTGAGCTAAGATCAATTTGTATAATGAAAAAAAAGCTGAAACCCTCAATCACTCCGATCTCTACTCGATCACTCCGAATTCTACTCGACCCATACACGATCTCTACTCGACCACTCCGAACTCTACTCGACCCATACACGATCTCTACTCGACCACTCCGAACTCTACTCGACCCATACACGATCTCTACTCGATCACTCCGAACTCTACTCGATCAACTCCGAACTCTACTCGACCCATACACGATCTCTACTCGACCACTCCGAACTCTACTCGACCCATACACGATCTCTACTCGACCACTCCGAACTCTACTCGACCCATACACGATCTATACTCGACCACTCCGAACTCTACTCGACCCATACACGATCTCTACTCGATCACTCCGAACTCTACTCGATCACTCCGAACTCTACTCGATCACTCCGAACTCTACTCGACCTACACGATCCTACTCGACCACTCCGAACTCTACTCGACCCATACACGATCTCTACTCGACCACTCCGAACTCTACTCGACCCATACACGATCTCTACTCGATCACTCCGAACTCTACTCGACCCATACACGATCTCTACTCGATCACTCCGAACTCTACTCGATCACTCCGAACTCTACTCGATCACTCCGAACTCTACTCGATCACTCCGAACTCTACTCGACCCATACACGATCTCTACTCGATCACTCCGAACTCTACTCGACCCATACACGATCTCTACTCGACCACTCAGAACTCTACTCGACCCATACACGATCTCTACTCGATCACTCCGAACTCTACTCGACCCATACACGATCTCTACTCGACCACTCCGAACTCTACTCGACCCATACACGATCTCTACTCGACCACTCCGAACTCTACTCGACCCATACACGATCTATACTCGACCACTCCGAACTCTACTCGACCCATACACGATCTCTACTCGATCACTCCGAACTCTACTCGATCACTCCGAACTCTACTCGATCACTCCGAACTCTACTCGACCCATACACGATCTCTACTCGACCACTCCGAACTCTACTCGACCCATACACGATCTCTACTCGACCACTCCGAACTCTACTCGACCCATACACGATCTCTACTCGATCACTCCGAACTCTACTCGACCCATACACGATCTCTACTCGATCACTCCGAACTCTACTCGATCACTCCGAACTCTACTCGATCACTCCGAACTCTACTCGACCACTCCGAACTCTACTCGATCATCCAGACCGATACACGATCTCTACTCGACCACTCCGAACTCTACTCGATCATCCAGACCCATACACGATCTCTACTCGACCACTCCGAACTCTACTCGACCCATACACGATCTCTACTCGATCACTCCGAACTCTACTCGACCCATACACGATCTCTACTCGACCACTCCGAACTCTACTCGACCCATACACGATCTCTACTCAATCACTCCGAACTCTACTCGATCACTCCGAACTCTACTCGATCACTCCGAACTCTACTCGATCACTCCGAACTCTACTCGATCACTCTTATCTTTACTCGACCACTCCGATCTCTACTTGACCACTCCGAACTCTACTCGATCATCCAGACCGATACACGATCTCTACTCGACCACTCCGAACTCTAGTCGATCATCTAGACCGATACACGATCTCTACTCGACAACTCCGAACTCTACTCGATCATCCAGACCGATACACGATCTCTACTCGACCACTCCGAACTCTAGTCGATCATCCAGACCGATACACTATCTCTACTCGACCACCCTGAACTCTACTCGATCATCCAGACCAATACACGATCTCTACTCGACCACTCCGAACTCTAGTCGATCATCCAGACCGATACACGATCTCTACTCGACCACTCCGAACTCTAGTCGATCATCCAGACCGATACACTATCTCTACTCGACCACCCTGAACTCTACTCGATCATCCAGACCAATACACGATCTCTACTCGACCACTCCGAACTCTAGTCGATCATCCAGACCGATACACGATCTCTACTCGACCACTCCGAACTCTAGTCGATCATCCAGACCGATACACTATCTCTACTCGACCACCCTGAACTCTACTCGATCATCCAGACCAATACACGATCTCTACTCGACCACTCCGAACTCTAGTCGATCATCCAGACCGATACACGATCTCTACTCGACCACTCCGAACTCTAGTCGATCATCCAGACCGATACACTATCTCTACTCGACCACTCTGAACTCTACTCGATCATCCAGACCAATACACGATCTCTACTCGACCACTCCGAACTCTACTCGATCATCCAGACCGATACACGATCTCTACTCGATCATCCAGACCGATACACGATCTCTACTCGACCACTCCGAACTCTACTCGATCATCCAGACCGATACACTATCTCTATTCGACCACCCTGAACTATACTCGATCATCCAGACCGATACACGATCTCAACTCGACCACTCCGAACTCTACTCGATCATCCAGACCGATACACGATCTCTACTCGACCACTCCGAACTCTAGTCGATCATCCAGACCGATACACGATCTCAATGTGTTACTCGATCATCCAGACCGATACACGATCTCTACTCGACCACTCCGAACTCTACTCGATCATCCAGACCCATACACGATCTCTACTCGATCACTCCGAACTCTACTCGACCCATACACGATCACTCCGAACTCTACTCGACCATACACGATCTCTACTCGACCACTCCGAACTCTACTCGATCACTCCGAACTCTACTCGATCACTCCGAACTCTACTCGATCACTCCGAACTCTACTCGATCACTCCGAACTCTACTCGATCACTCCGAACTCTACTCGATCACTCTTATCTTTACTCGACCACTCCGATCTCTACTTGACCACTCCGAACTCTACTCGATCATCCAGACCGATACACGATCTCTACTCGACCACTCCGAACTCTAGTCGATCATCTAGACCGATACACGATCTCTATTCGACCACCCTGAACTATACTCGATCATCCAGACCGATACACGATCTCAACTCGACCACTCCGAACTCTACTCGATCATCCAGACCGATACACTATCTCTACTCGACCACCCTGAACTATACTCGATCATCCAGACCGATACACGATCTCAACTCGACCACTCCGAACTCTACTCGATCATCCAGACCGATACACGATCTCTACTCGACCACTCCGAACTCTAGTCGATCATCCAGACCGATACACGATCTCAACTCGACCACTCCGAACTCTACTCGATCATCCAGACCGATACACGATCTCTACTCGACCACTCCGAACTCTACTCGATCATCCAGACCCATACACGATCTCTACTCGATCACTCCGAACTCTACTCGACCCATACACGATCACTCCGAACTCTACTCGACCCATACACGATCTCTACTCGACCACTCCGAACTCTACTCGATCATCCGAACTCTACTCGATCACTCCGAACTCTACTCGATCACTCCGAACTCTACTCGATCACTCCGAACTCTACTCGATCACTCCGAACTCTACTCGATCACTCTTATCTTTACTCGACCACTCCGATCTCTACTTGACCACTCCGAACTCTACTCGATCATCCAGACCGATAAACGATCTCTACTCGACCACTCCGAACTCTAGTCGATCATCTAGACCGATACACGATCTCTATTCGACCACCCTGAACTATACTCGATCATCCAGACCGATACACGATCTCTACTCGACCACTCCGAACTCTACTCGATCATCCAGACCGATACACGATCTCTACTCGACCACTCCGAACTCTAGTCGATCATCCAGACCGATACACGATCTCTACTCGACCACTCCGAACTCTACTCGATCATCCAGACCGATACACGATCTCTACTCGACCACTCCGAACTCTACTCGATCATCCAGACCGATACACGATCTCTACTCGACCACTCCGAACTCTAGTCGATCATCCAGACCGATACACGATCTCTACTCGACCACTCCGAACTCTACTCGATCATCCAGACCGATACACGATCTCTACTCGACCACTCCGAACTCTACTCGATCATCCAGACCGATACACGATCTCTACTCGACCACTCCGAACTCTAGTCGATCATCCAGACCGATACACGATCTCTACTCGACCACTCCGAACTCTACTCGATCATCCAGACCGATACACGATCTCTACTCGATCATCCAGACCGATACACGATCTCTACTCGACCACTCCGAACTCTAGTCGATCATCCAGACCGATACACGATCTCTACTCGACCACTCCGATCTCTAGTCGATCATCCAGACCGATACACGATCTCTACTCGACCACTCCGAACTCTACTCGATCATCCAGACCGATACACTATCTCTACTCGACCACCCTGAACTCTACTCGATCATCCAGACCGATACACGATCTCTACTCGACCACTCCGAACTCTAGTCGATCATCCAGACCCATACACAATCTCTACTCGACATATCCAGTCGATCATCCAGACAGCTACACGATCTCTACTCGACATCTCCGACTCTAGTCGATCATCCAGACCGATACACTATCTCTACTCGACCACCCTGAACTCTACTCGATCATCCAGACCAATACACGATCTCTACTCGACCACTCCGAACTCTACTCGATCATCCAGACCGATACACGATCTCTACTCGACCACTCCGAACTATACTCGATCATCCAGACCCATACACGATCTCTACTCGACCACTCCGAACTCTAGTCGATCATCCAGACCCATACACAATCTCTACTCGACATATCCAGTCGATCATCCAGACAGCTACACGATCTCTACTCGACATCTCCGATCTCTAGTCGATCATCCAGACCGATACACGATCTCTACTCGACCACTCCGATCTCTACTCGATCATCCAGACAGTACACGATCTCTACTCGACATCTCCGATCTCTAATCGATCATCCAGACCGATACACGATCTCTAGTCGATCATCCAGACCGATACACGATCTCTACAGCGACCACTCAGATCTCTAGTCGATCATCCAGACCGATACACGATCTCTACTCGACCACTCCGATCTCTACTCGATCATCCAGACCGATACACGATCTCTACTCTACCACTCCGAACTCTACTCGACCACCCTGAACTCTTACACGTTCTCTACTCGACCTATGCACGATCTTTACTCGACCACTCCGAACTCTACTCGATCATCCAGACCGATACACGATCTCTACTCGATCACCCTGAACTCTAGTCGATCATCCAGACCGATACACGATCTCTACTCGACCACTCCGAACTCTAGTCGATCATCCAGACCGATACACGATCTCTACTCGACCACTCCGATCTCTAGTCGATCATCCAGACCGATACACGATCTCTACTCGACCACCCTGAACTCTTACACGATCTCTACTCGACCCATGCACGACTTTACTCGAACACTCCGAACTGTACTCGAACATCTCGACCCATACACAATCTCTACTCGACCACTCCGATCTCTACTCGATCATCCAGACCGATACACATCTCTACTCGACCACCCTGAACTCTACTCGATCATCCAGACCGATACACGATCTCTACCCGACATTTCGACCCATACACGATCTCTACTCGACCATACACGACCAGCTCGACGCTTTGATCTCTTACTATATCATCCCGACCAATACACGATCTCTACACGACCACTAATACTCGCATTGAAGCGATCGGGTATTACTCGAATAGTGGACCAAATGATCCGGTACTTGTTTACTCGGTCAATGCCCGATCGCTCATCGATGGCTAGATTGGGCTTGAAGGGAGTTGATCTGATCGGCAGCACATACGCCTGGTGTCTGGACAAATGTTTATGTGTTCAAAACTATATAGCTATGGGTGTCCATTTTAAAACTTGCTTGCCATGGTGTAAATCTTTGTTATGTGTAGTGTCAAGCCTATTGTGTATCATGGTGTTCGTAAATAACAAAATAATAAACAAATGTGTTGTGGTTTTGAACCCGCAAACATTTGTCCAGACCCCAAGCGTCTGTGATCGGCAGTGAGATTCCACCACAGTGCATGTTTTATAGTTTCAATCTCTACAAAATTAATAATATGCCAACTTAGCACACATATATTGTATATTACTGAGAATTATATCATTGTATGAGGTTATTATATGAGGTTATTATGTTGGGTATATTATGAGGTTATTATACGAGGTTATTATGTTGGGTATATTATGTTGGGTATATTATGAGGTTATTATATGAGGTTATTATGTTGGGTATATTATGTTGGGTATATTATGAGGTTATTATACGAGGTTATTATGTTGGGTATATTATGTTGGGTATATTATGTTGGGTATATTATGAGGTTATTATATGAGGTTATTATGTTGGGTATATTATGTTGGGTATATTATGAGGTTATTATATGAGGTTATTATGTTGGGTATATTATGTTGGGTATATTATGAGGTTATTATATGAGGTTATTATGTTGGGTATATTATGTTGGGTATATTATGAGGTTATTATACGAGGTTATTATGTTGGTTATTATGTTGGGTATATTATGTTGGGTATATTATGTTGGGTATATTATGAGGTTATTATATGAGGTTATTATGTTGGGTATATTATGTTGGGTATATTATGTTGGGTATATTATGAGGTTATTATATGAGGTTATTATGTTGGGTATATTATGTTGGGTATATTATGTTGGGTATATTATGTTGGGTATATTATGAGGTTATTATATGAGGTTATTATGTTGGGTATATTATGAGGTTATTATATATTACCTCTCCATTTAGGAAGCAGAATAACAGGCTGACGAAAAACCCCTGCAAGGAAAAAACATTGTATTATTTAGTATCTACGTAGAGATAGCAGAAACACTGTATTATTTTGTATGAACGTAGAGATAGAACAAACATTGTATTATTTGGTATGTACGTAGGGATAGCAGAATCACTGTATTCTTTGATATGTACGTAGGTATAGCAGAATCACTGTATTCTTTGGTATGTACGTAGGGATAGCAGAATCACTGTATTCTTTGGTATGTACGTAGAGATAGCAGAAACACTGTATTCTTTGGTATGTACGTAGGGATAGCAGAATCACTGTATTCTTTGGTATGTACGTAGGGATAGCAGAAACACTGTATTATTTTGTATTAACGTAGAGATAGAACAAACATTGTATTATTTGGTTATGAACGTAGAGATAGAACACGCATTGTATTATTTGGTATGAACGTAGAGATAGAACACGCATTGTATTATTTGGTATGAACGTAGAGATAGATGCAACATTGTATTATTTGGTATGAACGTAGAGATAGAACACACATTGTATTATTTGGTATGAACGTAGAGATAGAACACACATTGTATTATTTGGTATGAACGTAAAGATAGAACACACATTGTATTATTTGGTATGAACGTAGAGATAGAACACACACTGTATTATTTGGTATGAACGTAAAGATAGAACACATATTGTATTATTTGGTATGAACGTAATGATAGAACACATATTGTATTATTTGGTATGAACGTACAGATAAAACACATATGGTATTATTTGGTATGAACGTAGAGATAGAACACACATTGTATTATTTGGTATGAACGTAAAGATAGAACACACATTGTATTATTTGGTATGAACGTAAAGATAGAACAAACATTGTATTATTTGGTATGTACGTAGAGATAGAACACGCATTGTATTATTTGGTATGAACGTAAAGATAGAACACACACTGTATTATTTGGTATGTACGTAGAGATAGAACACGCATTGTATTATTTGGTATGAACGTAAAGATAGAACAAACATTGTATTATTTGGTATGTACCTAGAGATAGAACACGCATTGTATTATTTGGTATGAACGTAGAGATAGAACAAACATTGTATTATTTGGTATGAACGTAAAGATAGAACACGCATTGTATTATTTACACGCATTGTATTATTTGGTATGAACGTAAAGATAGAACATGCACTGTATTATTTTGTATGTACGTAGAGATAGAACAAACATTGTATTATTTGGTATGAACGTAAAGATAGAACAAACATTGTATTATTTGGTATGAACGTAAAGATAGAACAAACATTGTATTATTTGGTATGAACGTAAAGATAGAACACGCATTGTATTATTTACACGCATTGTATTATTTGGTATGTACGTAGAGATAGAACAAACATTGTATTATTTGGTATGAACGTAGAGATAGAACAAAAATTGTATTATTTGGTATGAACGTAGAGATAGAACACGCATTGTATTATTTGGTATGAACGTAGAGATAGAACACGCATTGTATTATTTGGTATGAACGTAGAGATAGATGCAACATTGTATTATTTGGTATGAACGTAGAGATAGAACACACATTGTATTATTTGGTATGAACGTAGAGATGGAACACACATTGTATTATTTGGTATGAACGTAAAGATAGAACACACATTGTATTATTTGGTATGAACGTAGAGATAGAACACACATTGTATTATTTGGTATGAACGTAGAGATAGAACACACACTGTATTATTTGGTATGAACGTAAAGATAGAACACATATTGTATTATTTGGTATGAACGTAATGATATAACACATATTGTATTATTTGGTATGAACGTACAGATAAAACACATATGGTATTATTTGGTATGAACGTAGAGATAGAACACACATTGTATTATTTGGTATGTACGTAGAGATAGAACACGCATTGTATTATTTGGTATGAACGTAAAGATAGAACACACACTGTATTATTTGGTATGTACGTAGAGATAGAACACGCATTGTATTATTTAGTATGAACGTAAAGATAGAACAAACATTGTATTATTTGGTATGTACGTAGAGATAGAACACGCATTGTATTATTTGGTATGAACGTAGAGATAGAACAAACATTGTATTATTTGGTATGAACGTAGAGATAGAACAAAAATTGTATTATTTGGTATGAACGTAGAGATAGAACAAACATTGTATTATTTGGTATGTACGTAGAGATAGATGCAACATTGTATTATTTGGTATGAACGTAGAGATAGAACACACATTATATTATTTAGGTATGAACGTAGAGATAGAACACGCATTGTATTATTTGGTATGAGATAGAACACGCATTGCATTATTTGGTATGAACGTTGAGATAGAACACGCATTGTATTATTTGGTATGTACGTAGAGATAGATGCAACATTGTATTATTTGGTATGAACGTAGAGATAGAACACACATTATATTATTTAGGTATGAACGTAGAGATAGAACACGCATTGTATTATTTGGTATGAGATAGAACACGCATTGCATTATTTGGTATGAACGTTGAGATAGAACACGCATTGTATTATTTGGTATGAACGTAGAGATAGAACACACATTGTATTATTTGGTATGAAATAGAACACACATTGTATTATTTGGTATGAGATAGAACACGCATTGTATTATTTGGTATGAGATAGAACACACATTTTATTATTTGGTATGAACGTAGAGTTATCAGAAACATTGTATTATTTGGTATGAACGTAATGATAGAACACACATTGTAACGTAGAGATAGAACACGCATTGTATTATTTGGTATGAACGTAGAGATAGAATATGCATTGTATTATTTGGTATGAACGTAGAGATAGCAGAAACATTGTAGTATGAACGTAGAGATAGAACACAAATTGTATTATTTGGTATGAACGTAGTAGAGATAGCAGAAACATTGTATTATTTGGTATGAACGTAGAGATAGAACAAACATGTTATTATTTAGTATGAACGTAGAGATAGAACACACATTGTATTATTTGGTATGAACGTAGAGATAGAACACACATTGTATTATTTGGTATGAACGTAGAGATAGAACACACATTGTATTATTTGGTATGAACGTAGAGATAGAACACACATTGTATTATTTGGTATGAACGTAGAGATAGAACAAACATGGTATTATTTGGTATGAACGTAGAGATAGAACAAACATGGTATTATTTAGTATGAACGTAGAGATAGAACAAACATTATATTATTTAGGTATGAACGTAGAGATAGAACACGCATTGTATTATTTGGTATGAGATAGAACACGCATTGTATTATTTGGTATGAACGTAGAGATAGAACACACATTGTATTATTTGGTATGAGATAGAACACGCATTGTATTATTTGGTATGAGATAGAACACGCATTGTATTATTTGGTATGCACGTAGAGATAGAACACGCATTGTATTATTTGGTATGAGATAGAACAAGCATTGTATTATTTGGTATGAACGTTGAGATAGAACACGCATTGTATTATTTGGTATGAACGTAGAGATAGAACACACATTGTATTATTTGGTATGAGATAGAACACGCATTGTATTATTTGGTATGAGATAGAACACGCATTGTAGTATTTGGTATGAACGTAAAGATAGAACACACATTGTAGTATTTGGTATGAACGTAGAGATAGAACACGCATTGTATTATTTGGTATGAACGTAGAGATAGCAGAAACATTGTAGTATGAACGTAGAGATAGAATATGCATTGTATTATTTGGTATGAACGTAGAGATAGCAGAAACATTGTAGTATGAACGTAGAGATAGAACACACATTGTATTATTTGGTATGAACGTAGTAGAGATAGCAGAAACATTGTATTATTTGGTATGAACGTAGAGATAGAACACACATTGTAGTATTTGGTATGAACGTAGAGATAGAACACACATTGTAGTATTTGGTATGAACGTAGAGATAGATCACACATTGTAGTATTTGGTATGAACGTAGAGATAGAACACACATTGTAGTATTTGGTATGAACGTAGAGATAGAACACACATTGTAGTATTTGGTATGAACGTAGAGATAGAACACACATTGTAGTATTTGGTATGAACGTAGAGATAGATCACACATTGTAGTATTTGGTATGAACGTAGAGATAGAACACACATTGTAGTATTTGGTATGAACGTAGAGATAGATCACACATTGTATTATTTGGTATGAACGTAGAGATAGAACACGCAGTGTATTTGGTATGAACGTAGAGATAGAACACGCAGTTTATTATTTGGTATGAACGTAGAGATAGAACACGCAGTTTATTATTTGGTATGAACGTAGAGATAGAACACACATTGTAGTATTTGGTATGAACGTAGAAATAGAACACACATTGTATTATTTGGTATGAACGTAGAGATAGAACACGCAGTGTATTTGGTATGAACGTAGAGATAGAACACGCAGTGTATTATTTGGTATGAACGTAGAGATAGAATAAACATTGTGTTTTTGGTGTATATGAAGAGACAGAAAAACATTTAAGTAAACATGCAATATCTTGAGGATTCCTTGATCATTATTTCCTTCTTAAGACTACAATGGCTAGTTTCCTATGACAAGATTCAATCAAGAAATTAGCATTTGGTTTGCGTATAAACAAAATAAGAAGTGGTGTCCTTGGTATACTCAAGTGCATATGTACTGGGAACAAATTCATTATCATGGGACTTATTTTCCAATGGATACTTCGGAGTAATAATGAACACGTATTTAAATGTAGCTGCATGCATTAAGTATATTGTACTCAGTGGTAGTTTTATCAGACGAAATGCATTAAGTCTATTGTACTCGGTGGTAGTTTTATCAGACGAAATGCATTAAGTCTATTGTACTCGGTGGTAGTTTTATCAGACGAAATGCATTAAGTATATTGTACTCGGTGGTAGTTTTATCAGACGAAATGCATTAAGTATATTGTACTCGGTGGTAGTTTTATCAGACGAAATGCATTAAGTATATTGTACTCGGCGGTAGTTTTATCAGACGAAATGCATTAAGTATATTGTACTCGGCGGTAGTTTTATCAGACGAAATGCATTAAGTATATTGTATTCGGTGGTAGTTTTATCAAACGAAATACATTAAGCATATTGTATTCGGTGGTAGTTTTATCAGACGAAATGCAATTGTATTGTACTCGGCGGTAGTTTTATCAGACGAAATGCATTAAGTATATTGTACTCGGTGGTAGTTTTATCAAACGAAATACATTAAGCATATTGTATTCGGTGGTAGTTTTATCAGACGAAATGCAAGTGTATTGTACTCGGCGGTAGTTTTATCAGACGAAATGCAAGTGTATTGTACTCGGCGGTAGTTTTATCAGACGAAATGCAAGTGTATTGTACTCGGCGGTAGTTTTATCAGACGAAATTCATTAAAAATACATTAAGTATATTGTACTCTGTGGTAGTTTTATCAGACGAAATGCATTAAGTATATTGTACTCGGAGGTAGTTTTATCAGACGAAATATTATCCTTGTACACGATACATTCAGTTAAAAATTCACATATATCTACTACTATTACATCATATGATATTGTACATTGCCTTTATCACATTTGCGCATTACCATGGTTGCTATAGTTACTAGATTCTGTGAATTGTCGTCTTAAAGCTGATATCGTACATATTTTAAAGATCCCACTATAAGTCATATCTGCACATTGTTGTTGATATTGTCATCAATTGTCTCATTCACCTCATCTCCTCTACTAGCCAATTCATCATCATCATATTTCATTACATATTATATTTATAGTTTCTCTACCTTTCAGACAGAATTGCTAAATAATTCCATTGTGAAGTTCTCACCTATAGCCCTGTCCTATCTGATGATATCATTTGATTTGTTATATTATATTTTGGGCTATATCGCCGGGGGGCAGTTTACCTAACAACACCTTTCCTGGGCAGACACCAGTGGTTAACCAGTACTTGGGTGCACCAACCTCCGTAAGAAACTGCCAACATTTTCATATAAATGAGACACGGCCTGAGCGGGGCTCGAACCCGTGACCATCAGTGATGATAGGTTACAGTGGTATACAAGTCAGCGACCTTAACCACTCGACCATAAAACATAAACAAAATTCAAATCAAAGTCAATATTGTGGTACCTGGAAAGATTTCCTCAAAGTCTTTCACATTCAATGGAAAATCAAATTCAAAATCGTGGTACCTGGAAAGATTTCCTCAAAGTCTTTCACATTCAATGGAAAATCAAATTCAAAATCGTGGTACCTGGAAATATTTCCTCAAAGGCTTTCACATTCAATAGAAAATCAAATTCAAAATCGTGGTACCTGGAAAGAGTTCCTCAAAGGCTTTCACATTCAATGGGAAATCAAATTCAAAATGGTAGTACCTGGAAAGATTTCCTCAAAGGCTTTCACATTCAAAATCAAATTCAAAATGGTGGGTCCGGGAAAGATTTCCTCAAAGGCTTTCACATACAAAATCAAATTCATTAAGTTTGGTACCTGGAAGGAGTTGAAAAACATTTCATAATAGAGTTTCACAAGTTCCGCTGTTTCATCCACCTCGTCGGGCAGCCCAATAAAGACGATGTAATGTACACCAAATAGCGGAATGAGCACCAGCGTAGATTTGGCCAACTTTCTGCAAATACACATTGTCATTCTTAGTTCATACACATTTATTTTAGCTCGATTGCGAAACAAGTATTTACAACTAATATTAATATGTTAATCACTCTTGAGACCTTATTCCTGATTGAATTCATCGGCACGAGCGAGAGAAAAGAGGCAATGGGGTAATTTAAATGTCTTGCTGCCTAAGAATACAATCGTAACGGATACAGCTGGGCTCGAACTCCGGGCCTTACGCACCCGAAGCGAAGGCTGCGCTATTGTAATGTTTGACGCAACATCTTAATTATCTCTGTAGCAAATATTAGTGGTAAAAGCTAGAACAGACTAAATTAATGCGAATGTTATTGCATGTAAGATATGATTTGTTTTAGACATGTTGTTGCAAACTGTGTTCCTAGTATACCAGCACAATGTGCACGCTATCCTAAATGATACATAATGTCTGGGGAAAGGTATCAACCGTGGTATATCGCAGAATAACCCGAGTTTGAAGTTCTTATTCGGCCTTCGTGATATATTTCTACACATAAGAACGACAAACGAGGGTTATTCTGCGATATTCCACGGTTGATACTTATTATTTCGATTCTAACACGACGAGAATCAAAGGAGTATTTTCTTCAAACGCCGTGGTACTCCGCTGCATTTGGCTTTCGAAATGTCCTCCCGCGTAAGGGGTGATGACGTTATTTTTATGGAAAATATCAATCTAGTGCATAAATGAACAAAAGTTGTAACTGATCAATAATTTTATTTATTTTGTCAAATAAAACTGTACAGAATAGTAACTGAAACGTTACTCAACAGAAAAACAAGACGGACAAGAGATTATCTGATTCTAAAAATAGTTCACTTCCGCGAATTCCCACGGTAGTATTTACAAACATCACGTGACTTTCATTCATAAAACATTACACGCATTGCATAAATGTAATAGCCAAACCACTGTGCGCGCGCAACATAGTTCAAGGTAGGTGTATCGCAGAATAACCCGAGGTAGATTTTACTCTACAAGTATATATGTTATTAGCTGGGTCGTGTTAGAATATTGAATATTACAATTTTTTATGACAATATAATATATTTTTCCGAATATTCGAATACTGGAATAGTATTCGGATATTCGGACGTTCGAGGGAATATTCGATGCCATCCCTAATGTATATTGTATATATAATGTCATCAGATAGGGTTGTCAGAGCGTCGAACAAACTACACATTATTTCTAAACTAACACAATTTCTAGCATTTACGCATCACTACGTCCACATTTGCATAACAATATGAGTTGTCGAGACATATCTCCCAAGGCATTACGAGAGAGAGCCACGATATATATGCAGACATTGAATACCTACACGACATACACGACATACACGACATGCACCACGACATACACGACATACACGACATACACGACATACACGACATACACGACATACACGACATACACGACATGCACCACGACATACACGACATACACGACATACACGACATACACGACATACACCACGACATGCACGACATGCACCACGACATACACGACATACACACGACATACACGACATACACGACATACACCACGACATACACGACATGCACCACGACATACACGACATACACGACATGCACCACGACATGCACCACGACATACACGACATACACCACGACATACACGACATACACCACGACATACACGACATGCACCCACGACATACACGACATACACCACGACATACACGACATACACACACATACACGACATACACCACGACATACACGACATACACCACGACATACACGACATACACGACATGCACCACGACATACACGACATACACCACGACATACACGACATACACCACGACATACACGACATGCACCACGACACCACGACATACACGACATGCACCACGACATACACGACATACACGACATACACCACGACATACACGACATACACCACGACATACACGACATACACCACGACATACACGACATGCACCACGACATACACGACATACACGACATGCACCACGACATACACCACGACATACACGACATACACACCACGACATACACGACATGCACCACGACATACACGACATACACGACATGCACCACGACATACACGACATACACGACATACACCCCGACATACCCACGACATACACGACATACACCATACACGACATACACGACATGCACCACGACATGCACATACACGACATACACGACATGCACCACGACATACACGACATACACGACATACACGACATACACGACATACACGACATACACGACATACACGACATGCACCACGACATGCACCAGACACTACACGACATACACGACATACACGACATGCACCACGACATACACGACATAACACACGACATACACGTGCACCACACGCATACACGACATACACGACATGCACGACATGCACCACGACATACACGACATACACGACATACACGACATGCACCACGACATACACGACATACACGACATGCACCACGACATACACGACATGCACCACGACATACACGACATACACCACGACATACACCACGACATACCCGACATACACGACATACACGACATACACGACATACACGACATGCACCACGACATACACGACATACACGACATACACCACGACATACACCACGACATACACGACATACACGACATGCACCACGACATACACGACATACACGACATGCACCACACATGCACCACATGCACCACGACATACACGACACCACACCGACATACACCACATGCACCACGACATACACGACATACACCACGACATACACCACGACATGCACCACGACATACACGACATACACCACGACATACACGACATACACGACATGCACCACGACATACACGACATACACCACGACATACACGACATACACCACGACATACACGACATACACCACGACATACACGACATGCACCACGACATACACGACATACACGACATACACGACATACACCACGACATACACGACACACCACGACATACACGACATACACCACGACATACACGACATACACCACGACATACACGACATACACGACACACAACACGACATGCACCACGACATACACGACATGCACCACGACATACACGACATACACCACGACATACACGACATACACGACATGCACCACGACATACACGACATGCACCACGACATACACGACATACACCACGACATACACGACATACACGACATACACCACGACATACACCACGACATACACGACATACACCACGACATGCACCACGACATACACGACATGCACCACGACATACACGACATGCACCACGACATACACGACATGCACGACATGCACCACGACATACACGACATGCACCACGACATACACGACATGCACCACGACATACACGACATGCACCACGACATACACCACGACATACACACGACATACACCACGACATACACGACATACACCACGACATGCACCACGACATACACGACATGCACCACGACATACACGACATGCACCACGACATGCACCACGACATACACCACGACATACACGACATACACGACATGCACCACGACATACACGACATGCACCACGACATACACGACATGCACCACGACATACACGACATACACGACATACACCACACGACATACACGACATGCACCACGACATACACGACATACACCACGACATACACGACATACACGACATACACCACGACTACACACGACATGCACCACGACATACACGACATACACGACATACACCACGACATACACGACATGCACCACGACATACACGACATACACCACGACATACACGACATCACCACGACATACACGACATGCACCACGACATACACGACATGCACCACCGACATACACGACATACACCACGACATACACGACATGCACCACGACATACACGACATACACCACGACATACACGACATACACGGGTTAGGTATAAAACTAAAATAAAACATTTGAGTTTTATCTATAAAATAGGTTCTGTTCTGTATCAGTTGTGTGTTTTACGTTTATTTATCGTCGCTACTGGTTGCTCATATGAGCGACGCCTGCTGAAGAGATTAGTCATTTTTAGATATTTGGAGGATAGTGCAGTGATACCATACTCTCCTCTGGTTCTTTTACGTGCACGATGTAAAGCACCGACACGAGACCTCTGTTTAAAGTCCCATCTGAAAGACTGTTAATTGTATTAGGGTCAGACGGGGGATCGAACCTGCGATCCCTGGATTACCAGTCCAGCATGTTACCACTGGACGGACTACATATCCCTATGTTTGTATCAGTTAATATTAGGTATCCTTAACATATTATCCCATATAAAGCACGGTAAAGTGTTTGGTTATCATAGAGTCACAATGGTCAGATATTTCTGACTTATGAGACACCACTTATGGGTTATTACAGAAACCTATCCTTGCAGGGCAGGCGCCAGGCAGTCCACAACCAGTATTTAACTAGCTGGCGGCCATATTAGATTGAATCAATGGCGAGGTTGGACATCTTCGACTTCCCTCTCCGCAGGCGGACGCATTACCACTAGGCTACGGACACGGTATCTGCCATCATATATGTATTACGGGTCATCTGTTAAGAATTTACCGAGTCCGCCTCAGTGATCGAGTTCGTAGAACCGTTGCAATAATATTCCTAGGTTTTATTTCTCGGAAACGTTCAGACATATGTGGTATATTGGTTCACGATTATTGTGCAGGGAAATTACCAGACGCTCATAATTCTGCATTGTCATTTTCCAGGCAGTATGAATTGCACATTTGTGCATTATTACTTGTTCTGTTTAGCTAAACATAAAATTGTTCCGTTTAGCTAAACCTAAAACTGTCAACATATTAAAACAAGTCTGTACCAAATAACAATATGTCCGCCTCCGTGGTCGAGTGGTTAAGGTCGCTGACTTGTATACTACTGTAAACTATTATCACTGATGGTCACTGGTTCGAACCCCGCTCAGCTCGTGTCTCTTTATATGAAAGATTTGTTATATTTCGGGTTTTACGCCTGCATTAGCACCATTTTGGGCTATATCGCCGGCGGGCAGTTTACCAAACACCTTTCCTGGGCAGGCTCCAGCGGTTAACCAGTACTTGGGTGCACCAACCTCCGTAAGAAATTGCAAACTATTTCATATAGATGAGACACGGTCTGAGCGGGGCTCGGTAGTGACGTTAAATAAACTTCAAATAAATAAAACAAATATATCGAATCAATACTATGATTTGGTAAGTGTCTTTGTTTGCACCATGAACGCTGTTGAAAGCGAATACCAGTTTTTACTTGTTTGCCTTAATTATAAAGATTTAAAGCAGCATTACATCGTATGAAATAACAGATATTTGAAAAAATCAATTTGTAGGGACATTTCTACATCCCCACGAGGGGTTAAACATTAGAGGAAGATAGATAGATAGATAGTCTTTCATGTTCAAACTATATACGTTGTTTTCTACATCCCCTGTTGCTTCACGCATGCGTGCTGTGCGTGTTTACATGTCGTGTGTTGATAAACAAATTCACGTATGATACGGTTTAAATTTATTGGAATGTTATCATTTCTGAGCGACTATTTTGATTTTTGTAAACACACACACATTAATATTTAACCCAAAACATCCTTTATTACGATGTAATGCTGCGCTAAGAAAGAAATATTTTAAACAGTACTTTTGCCATTGCCCAACAGTTACACTTAACACATTTAGAGCCTTAATGTCTTTCTACTTCAAGATACGTTATTAATAATTTGTCAAGATATATTTACTTTGCATACCAAATCCGTACTACAGAAAACATTTAATTTATGTTCCATAGTACGTGTGCTCTTTTGATAATAATTATGCAAATTGTTTATATTGTACTCAGTATGTATTTGGTTATAAACAGTGTATTATGTTTTATGCTTCGCTCATATGGGCAAACGGTAGCGACGTTAAATAAACTTAACACACACAAATAATAAAAAATAATAAATACAATTATTACATGTGACCAGTATCTCATGAGATATACGAACTCGATAACAAATTATAGCTATAGTTTGTGCTTAAAGTCTGTTTATGCGTTTTGTTCTTTACTTGGAAATGATCCATTATTCCTATGCAAATGTATCCTAGTTTTAACTTTAGTGGTAACATGCTGGACTAGTAATCCATGGATCGCAGGTTAGATCCCCCGTCTGACATTAATAGACATTAATAAAATTAACGGTCTTTCAAGTGGGACATTAAACCGAGGCCTCGTGTCGGTGCTGTACACCGTGCACGTAAAAGAACCAGAGGAGACTCTGGAATGGGTTTCTCTGTATCATTGCACTATCCTCCAAAAATCTAAAATGACTAATCTCTTCAGGAGGCGTCGCTCATACGGGCAACCGGTAGCGACGATAAATAAACGTAATAAAAAAAGTATTAGTCATGCTCTTCCTATGTCAATTCGGTTAGTGTACGGAACGTGGTCATGTTTGTTTTAATATTATCTACGGACAACTATTACTACAATCATAAAGCTGGTTATTTCCGGAATTCAGCATGCCATAGTGTATTAGAAGAGCAAGCGTGGGTGAGTACATCAAACCACTACCTACCTATACCTGTACCTTTTAACGTCCGGAGTCTTA
>JABXNX010003700.1:0-23716 GCA_014843695.1 Archivesica marissinica | reverse complement strand
GCAAACAACATAGATCCAGATCAGTCGTGGCGCACGATCTATGTTGTTTGATATTCAGCAATATCCGAATAACAAACAACATAGAGCCTGATTAGATGGCACGTTCTTTTCCGTATGCTGTTTGCCAACATGATTTTATCTGCCACTAGCCTGCAAAGGGTTAAATTATTGTAATATTGTTCAAGAATATGAAGGATATAGTAATTAACTATATGCTTACTTACGGTACTTGGAATGTTCTGCGTACCGCGATGTTCATATACGTATAATTAGACATCGTGAAATTATCTTCCATTTCCATCGGTCATTAATTCAAAGTTTAACCAATCTTTGGATGATTATGCCCATAAATGAACTACCCTGTATGAAAATAATATCCATAGATTACCCCCCCCTTTATCGATTATTTATTTACAAAATTATAGTTATATGATATATTTCGGGTTATACGCCTGCATCAGCACCATTTTGGGTTATATTGCCGGCGGGCAGTTTACCTATCAACACCTTTCCTGGGCAGGCTCCAGCGGTTAACCAGCCTGAGCGGGCTCGAACCCGTGACCATCAGAGATGATAGGTTACAGTGGTATACAAGTCAGCGAGATTAACCACTCGACCACGGAGGCGGACTATTTACAAAATTACTAAAGAGTTTCGTACTAACGGAGGCGGATAGTGAGGAACATTTACGGAGATTGGTGCATCAAGTACTGGTTAACTGCTGGAGCCTGCCCATGAAAGGTAAACTGCTGTCGCTCAAATGGACAACTGGTAGCAACGTTAAGTAAACTTAAATGAAAAAAAAACATTTATTGTTGCAGAATTTGCATTTTGGATTTTGATATTTACAGTGTATAATGATGAACTTACAAAACAGGAACTACACAACAAACTATCAAAGGCAAAGACAATAATTATATCATTTACACCACAACGTATATTAAATGGTAAGATAATCACTCATCTGTTACATTATTATTTTCACAAACAATTGTTACACCAACAATATCATAGCGTTAGATAAGAGACTGCCTGTTGTCAGCTGTTAACATACACATCTGTGTGTTTGTGTTGTTTATAGATCAGTGTGTCTCCTTTCAGGGTTGGGTAGAAAATCTCGAATACTTTGTTACCTGGTATAAAAGCAGGCATACTGATACTCTCGGTGACTGGATCAAAATGGTAACATTCGGTATACTATTTAATATAAATCAATCAGGAATGTGATTGGACAATATTATTACACTTGGACCTGCTGCCACATGACTGTATGCATGGCGGAATATATCCCGCAAAGCATTGTGGGTAGCAGTGAGGTCTCCAAGTCACTATGCCAAGCATTGTGGGTAGCAGAGGTCTCCAAGTCACTATTCCAAGCTTTGTGTGTGACAGTGATGTCTCCAAGTCACTATTCCAAGCATTGTAGGGTGGCAGTGAGGTCTCCAAGTCACTATTCCAAGCATTGTGGGTGGCAGTGAGGTCCCCAAGTCACTATTCCAAGCAGTGTGGGTGGCAGTGAGGTCTCCAAGTCATTATTCCAAGCATTGTGGGTGGCAGTGAGGTCCCCAAGTCATTATTCCAAGCATTGTGGGTGGCAGTGAGGTCTCCAAGTCACTATTCCAAGCATTGTGGGTGGCAGTGAGGTCTCCAAGTCACTATTCCAAGCATTGTGGGTGGCAGTGGTCCCAAAGTCACTATTCATAGCATTGTGGGTGGATGAGGTCTCCAAGTCACTATTCCAAGCATTGTGGGTGGCAGTGAGGTCTCCAAGTCACTATTCCAAGCATTGTGGGTGGCAGTGATGTCTCCAAGTCACTATTCCAAGCATTGTGGGTGGCAGTGAGGTCCCCAAGTCACTATTCCAAGCATTGTGGGTGGCAGTGAGGTCTCCAAGTCACTATTCCAAGCATTGTGGGTGGCAGTGGTCCCCAAGTCACTATTCCAAGCATTGTGGGTGGCAGTGAGGTCTCCAAGTCACTATTCCAATCATTGTGGGTGGCAGTGAGGTCTCCAAGTCACTATTCCATGCATTGTGGGTGGCAGTGAGGTCTCCAAGTCACTATTCCAAGCATTGTGGGTAGCAGAGATCCCCAAGTCACTATTCCTAGCATTGTGGGTGGCAGAGAGGTCTTCAAGTCACTATTCCAAGCATTGTGGGTGGCAGTGAGGTATCCAAGTCACTATTCCAAGCATTGTGGGTGGCAGAGGTCCCCAAGTCACTATTCCAAGCATTGTGGGTGGCAGTGAGGTCTCCAAGTCACTATCCCAAGCAGTATGGGTGGCAGTGAGGTCTTCAAGTCACTATTCCAAGCATTGTGGGTGGCAGAGGTCTCCAAGTCACTATTCCAAGCATTGTGGGTGGCAGAGGTCCCCAAGTCACTATTCCAAGCATTGTGGGTGGCAGAGGTCTCCAAGTCACTATTCCAAGCATTGTGGGTTGCAGAGGTCTCCAAGTCACTATTCCAAGCATTGTGGGTGGCAGAGGTCTCCAAGTCACTATTCCAAGCAAGTCACAATTCCAAGCATTGTGGGTGGCAGTGGGGTTCCAAGTCACTATTCGAAGCATAGTGGATGGCAGTGAGGTCTCCAAGTCACTATTCCAAGCATTGTGGTGGCAGTGAGGTCCCAAGTCACTATTCCAAGCATTGTGGGTGACATAGTGGTCTCCAAATCACTATTCCAAGCATTGTGGGTGGCAGTGAGGTCACCAAGTCACTATTCCAAGCATTGTGGGTGGCAGTGAGGTCTCCAAGTCACTATTCCAAGCAGTGTGGGTGGCAGTGAGGTCTCCAAGTCACTATTCCAAGCATTGTGGGTGACAGAGAGGTCTCCAAGTCACTTCAAACATTTCCCCAAGTCATTCATGTTCTAATTTAGCTTAAGTTAAGACAAACCTTAGCAATATTATTGAAATATTATCTCGGATTTCTGCTCTGAACAATCATTTGCCATTTGTTTACAGTCAAACATGTGTTAAGCAGCCAGCCTAAGGAAACACAGAAAGTGACTGCTTAGCACAGGCGGCTATAGAGAGCAAAATTAATGTATAGTAAAACAACATAATTATTGGGAATCTGAAGAAAATTCTTAGTGCAGGTTCACTGATTAATAGAGATGACCACTAACACAGTTCTAAAGACATTCTGCTCCATCCTGAGTTTCATAAAAACATGGACGAAGTGGTTTCACATAATATGTTAGATGAAGTGATTGTGAACAGGCAGACAACAGACGGACACTGGAAGTTTGACTAATAAGATAACAATGATCTTAGCTTAGATGAGCTCAATTGAATCTGCTTCATGTCAGTCATGACGGGACATTTCGAAATGATCTGATGGTGAATGGACAGTCTGAACCAATCATAAGTGTAGATTCTGAACTAATCATAAATGGAGATTCTGAACCAATCATAAGTGGAGGTTCTGAACTAATCATAAATGGAGTTTTATACTAAATGGAGGTCTGAACTGATCATTAATGGAGATCTGGACTGATCATAAATGGAGCTATGGACTGATCATAAATGGAGTTCCGGACTGATCATAAATGGAGGTTTTATACTCATCATAAATGGAGGTCTGAACTGATCATTAATGGAGCTCTGGACTGATCATAAATGGAGGTCTGGACTGATCATAAATGGAGTTCTGGACTGATCATAAATGGAGGTCCGGACTATTCATAAATGGAAGTCCGGACTGATCATAAATGGAGATCTGAACTGATCATGAATGTAGATCTGAACTGATCATTAATGGAGGTCTGGAGTGATCATAAATGGAGATTCTGAACTGATCATAAATGGAGATTCTGAACTAATCATAAATGGAGTTTCTGTACTAATCATAAATGGAGGTTTTGTATTAATCATAAATGGAGTTCTGAACTGATCATGAATGGAGATTTTGTATTCATCATAAATGGAGTTCTGAACTGATCATGAATGGAAATCTGTACTGATCATAAATGGAGATCTGGACTGATCATAAATGGAGTTCTGAACTGATCATAAATGGAGTTCTGAACTGATCATAAATGGAGGTCTGAACTGATCATGAATGTATATCTGAACTGATCATTAATGGAGATTTGGAGTGATCATAAATGAGGATTCTGAATTGATCATAAATGGAGATTCTGAACTAATCATAAATGGAGATCTGTACTAATCATAAATGGAGGTTTTGTATTCATCATAAATGGAGTTCTGAACTGATCATCAATGGAGTTCTGAACTGATCATAAATGGAGTTCTGAGCTGATGATGAATGGAGTTTCTGAACTGATCATGAATGGAGATTCTGAACTGATCATGAATGGAGTTTCTGAACTGATCATAAATGGAATTCTGAACTGATCATGAATGGAGATTCTGAACAAATCATAAATGGTTATTCTGAAATAATCATAAATGGAGAATTTGTACTCATCATAAATGGAGATTTGAACTGATCATGAATGGAGATTTTGTATTCATCATAAATGGAGATCTGAACTGATCATAAATTGGAGGTTCTGGACTGATCAATAAATGGAAATTCTGAACTGATCATAAATGGAGATTCTGAAATGAGCAAGATTTAATATTTAAAGAGTATTAAATTATATACTGAGTCAAAAAAGAAACGATACCAAACTAAAAATGACGTAAAACGGACAAAACCATAGAAAGTTTAATATATTATTACGTATCAGTACCGGGTATCTTATTGCAACGTCAGTCAACCATAAGCACAGGTAAATAAACACCCGATAATCCTGGAACGTCGAATTTCCGATTTGCACGTGCTCCTCAACACAGACAACTTCCTGCACATGTACAAATCGGAAAACCGGTTTATTGTACTGGTATTGCATTATCATCGAGGAAAAACACCTTATACCCATTGTTACCTCTAACAAAATGCCTAGGCTAAACCGCAATCAGAGAATGCGTGCCATTGGCATGATTGACGGCGGTTTACATCAGCGTGACGTCGCAAATCGACTCGGGGTTACGCGGATCACGATAACACGTCTACTTCGACGTTATCGAACATATGGATCGGTGGACGACCGTCCAAGATCTGGTCGACCACGTGTGACGACGCGTGAACAGGACCGTCACATTCGGACGTCACATTTACGTGACCGGTTCCTACCTGCTACGCACACAGCTGCCGTTACTCCTGGGATGACCAACAATCGCATCAGTGCACAAACAGTCAGGAACCGGCTCGGTGAACGTGGCATTCGTGCCTATCGGCCATACGTTGGACCCATCCTGACACGACGTCACCGTGACGTACGGCGGGAATGGACGACGGAACGTGCTCGCTGGACTCGGTTACAGTGGAATTCGGTGATGTTTAGCGATGAATCGCGGTTCTGTTTGAGTCGAGCGGATGGCAGAGAGCAGGTATATCGCAGACGCGGTAAACGTTACGCCGACGCATGTGTACGTCAGGTCGATATGTTCGGGGGCGGAAGCATTATGGCGTGGGGCGGTATCACCTTCGGCAGTCGCACTGAACTGTTAGTGGTGGACGGGAACCTAAACGCCCAGCGGTATTGTGATGAGATCCTTGCGCCAGTTGTTGTGCCGTTCTTTAACGCCAACAGAAACGTCACACTGTTCCAACAGAACAACGCCAGGTGTCATACTGCTCGGATTTCCACCACATTATTGGAGCAGAACAATAATGAAACCCTGCCGTGGCCTGCTTTGTCACCAGACTTGTCACCCATAGAACATTTGTGGGATACGCCGCGTCAGACGACGTCAGCCGGTAACGTTAAGCCAACTGTTTTGTGTCAGGAGTGGACAAATATTGACCAGCAAGATATTCAGACACTCTTCCGTTCGATGCGATGGCGGTGCATTGCAGTGAGAGACGCAAATGGTGCCCATACTCGGTATTGACGTCTGTGTGAAAACTCCATTAGACCCCTGTCCGACGAATTACGTCATCACGCAGCAGACAGTTTCGGAGGCTCATTATGCTTTATGTGCTCCTCTTTCAAACATGTTGGACTATCATCTTATGAATTTTCAAAGATTTTCTTAATAAATGTTGAAATTATAGACACATAAACACTAGGTATCGTTTCTTTTTTGACTCAGTATATATATATATATTACATATACACAGCCCATTAATCTTGGTGCATTGGCAACCATAATTGTTTCATAAACTTCATGCATTAATCCATGTCAGACAGGGGATCGAACCTGCGATTCTTGGATCATCAGTCCAGCGTGTTAACCACTGGACTACAGATCCGGCTGCTTTTTTCAGTTCAAACAAATCTGTTAACATCTTAAGAGCCTTTGATGTCTCAAATTCAGATATATCTGTGACCTAGCTGCCAGTAGAATAATTAATGAATCTCTAATCTAGCTCCAATATATCTGTGACCTAGCTGCCAGTAGAATAATTAATGAATTTCTAATCTAGCTCCAATATATCTGTGACCTAGCTGCCAGTAGAATAATTAATGAATCACTAATCTAGCTCCAATATATCTGTGACCTAGCTGCTAGTAGAATAATTAATGAATCTCTAATCTAGCTCCAATATATATGTGACCTAGCTGCCAGTAGAATAATTAATGAATCTCTAAGCTAGCTCCAATATATCTGTGGCCTAGATGCCAGTAGAATAATTAATGAATCTCTAATCTAGCTGCAATATATCTGTGACCTAGCTGGCAGTAGAATAATTAATGAATCTCTAATCTAGCTACAATATATCTGTGACCTAGTTGCCAGTAGAATAATTAATGAATCTCTAATCTAGCTCAAATATATCTGTGACCTAGCTGCCAGTAGAATAATTAATGAATCTCTAATCTAACTCCAATATATCTGTGACCTAGCTGCCAGTAGAATAATTAATGAATCTCTAATATAGCTCCAATATATCTGTGACCTAGCTGCCAGTAGAATAATTAATGAATCTCTAATCTAGCGCCAATACATCTGTGACCTAGCTGCCAGTAGAATAATTAATGAATCTCTAATCTAGCTCCAATATATCTGTGACCTAGCTGCCAGCAGAATAATTAATGAATCTCTAATCTAGCGCCAATATATATATGTGACCTAGCTGCCAGTAGAATATTTAATGAATCTCTAATCTAGCGCCAATATATGTGGCCTAGCTGCCAGTAGAATAATTAATGAATCTCTAATATAGCTTCAATATATCTGTGACCTAACTGCCAGTAGAATAAGTAATGAATCTCATCTCTAATCTAGCTCCAATATATCTGTGACCTAGCTGCCAGTAGAATAATTAATGAATCTCTAATCTAGCTCCAATATATATATGACCTAGATGCAAGTCGAATAATTAATATATATCTGTGACCTAGCTGCCAGTAGAATAATTAATATATATATGTGACCTAGCTGCCAGTAGAATAATTAATGAATCTCTAATCTAGCTCCAATATATCTGTGACCTAGCTGCAAGTAGAATAATTAATGAATCTCTAATCTAGCTCCAATATATCTGTGACCTAGCTGGAAGTAGAATAATTAATGAATCTCTAATCTAGCTCCAATATATCTGTGACCTAGCTGCCAGTAGAATAATTAATGAATCAATAATCTAGCTCCAATATATCTGTGACCTAGCTGCCAGTAGAATAATTAATAAATCTATAATCTAGCTCCAATATATCTGTGACCAAGCTGCCAGTAGAATAATTAATGAATCTCTAATATAGCTCCAATATATCTGTGACCTAGCTGCAAGTGGAATAATTAATGAATCTCTAATCTAGATCCAATATATCTGTAACATAGCTGCCAGTAGAATAATTAATGAATCTCTAATCTAGCGCCAATATATATGTGACCTAGCTGCCAGTAGAATATTTAATGAATCTCTAATCTAGTTCCAATATATATGTGACCTAGCTGCCAGTAGAATAATTAATGAATCTCTAATCTAGCTCCAATATATCTGTGACCTAGCTGCCAGTAGAATAAATAATATATCTCTAATCTAGCTCCAATATATATATGACCTAGCTGCAAGTCGAATAATGAATATATATCTGTGACCTAGCTGCCAGTAGAATAATTAATATATATATGTGACCTAGCTGCCAGTAGAATAATTAATGAATCTCTAATCTAGCTCCAATATATCTGTGACCTAGCTGCAAGTAGAATAATTAATGAATCTCTAATCTAGCTCCAATATATCTGTGACCTAGCTGCAAGTAGAATAATTAATGAATCTCTAATCTAGCTCCAATATATCTGTGACCTAGCTGCCAGTAGAATAATTAATAAATCTCTAATCTAGCTCCAATATATCTGTGACCTAGCTGCCAGTAGAATAATTAATGATTCTCTAATCTAGCTCCAATATATCTGTGACCTAGCTGCAAGTGGAATAATTAATGAATCTCTAATCTAGATCCAATATATCTGTAACATAGCTGCCAGTAGAATAATTAATGAATCTCTAATATAGCTCCAATATATCTGTGACCTAGCTGCCAGTAGAATAATTAATATATCTCTAATCTAGCTCCAATATATCTGTGACCTAGCTGCCAGTAGAATAATTAATGAATCTCTTATCTAGCTCCAATATATCTGTGACCTAGCTGCCAGTAGAATAATTAATGAATCTCTAATCTAGCTCCAATATATCTGTGACCTAGCTGCCAGTAGAATAAGTAATGAATCTCTAATATAGCTCCAATATATCTGTGACCTAGCTGCCAGTAGAATAATTAATGAATCTCTAATCTAGCTCCAATATATATATGACCTAGCTGCAAGTCGAATAATTAATATATATCTGTGACCTAGCTGCCAGTAGAATAATTAATATATATATGTGACCTAGCTTCCAGTAGAATAATTAATGAATCTCTAATCTAGCTCCAATATATCTGTGACCTAGCTGCAAGTAGAATAATTAATGAATCTCTAATCTAGCTCCAATATATCTGTGACCTAGCTGCAAGTGGAATAAGTAATGAATCTCTAATCCAGATCCAATATATCTGTAACATAGCTGCCAGTAGAATAATTAATGAATCTCTAATCCAGCTCCAATATATATGTGACCTAGCTGCCAGTAGAATAATTAATGAATCTCTAATCTAGCGCCAATATATATGTGACCTAGCTGCCACTAGAATATTTAATGTATCTCTAATCTAGCTCCAATATATATGTGACCTAGCTGCCAGTAGAATAATTAATGAATCTCTAATCTAGCTCCAATATATCTGTGACCTAGCTGCCAGTAGAATAATTAATAAATCTCTAATCTAGCTCCAATATATCTGTGACCTAGCTGCCAGTAGAATAATTAATGAATCTCTAATCTAGCTCCAATATATCTGTAACATAGCTGCCAGTAGAATAATTAATGAATCTCTAATCTAGCTCCAATATATATATGACCTAGCTGCAAGTCGAATAATTAATATATATCTGTGACCTAGCTGCCAGTAGAATAATTAATATATATATGTGACCTAGCTGCCAGTAGAATAATTAATGAATCTCTAATCTAGGTCCAATATATCTGTGACCTAGCTGCAAGTAGAATAATTAATGAATCTCTAATCTAGCTCCAATATATATGTGACCTAGCTGCCAGTAGAATAATTAATGAATCTCTAATCTAGCTCCAATATATCTGTGGTCTAGCTGCCAGTAGAATAATTAATGTATCTCTAATCTAGCTCCAATATATCTGTGACCTAGCTGCCAGTAGAATAATTAATGAATCTCTAACCTAGCTCCAATATATCTGTGACCTAGCTGCTAGTAGAATAATTAATGAATCTCTAATCTAGCTCCAATATATATGTGACCTAGCTGCAAGTAGAATAATTAATGAATCTCTAATCTAGCTCCAATATATATGTGACCTAGCTGCCAGTAGTCTAATTAATGAATCTCTAATCTAGCTCCAATATAACTGTGGCCTAGCTGCCAGTAGATTAATTAATGAATCTCTAATCTAGCTCCAAAATATCTGTGACCTTGCTGCCAGTAGAATAATTAATGAATCTCTAATCTAGCTCCAATATATCTGTGACCTAGTTGCCAGTAGAATAATTAATGAATCTCTAATCTAGCTCCAATATATCTGTGACCTAGCTGCCAGTAGAATAATTAATGAATCTCTAATCTAGCTCCTTACTGTGACCTACTGCCAGTAGAAAATTAATGAATCTCTAATCTAGCTCCATATATCTGTGACCTAGCTGCCAGTAGAATAATTAATGAATCTCTAATCTAGCTCCATATAATATGACCTAGCTGCAAGTAGAATAATTAAGATTTTTTTTTTTTGACCTAGCTGCAGTAGAATATTATATATAATCTGTGACCTAGCTGCCAGTAGAATAATTAATGTATCTCTAATCTAGCTCCAATATATCTGTGACCTAGCTGCAAGTAGAATAATTAATGAATCTCTAATCTAGCTCCAATATATCTGTGACCTAGCTGCCAGTAGAATAATTAATGAATCTCTAATCTAGCTCCAATATATCTGTGACCTAGCTGCCAGTAGAATAATTAATGAATCTCTAATCTAGCTCCAATATATCTGTGACCTAGCTGCCAGTAGAATAATTAATGTATCTGTGCTAGTGAGTATAATTAATATATATCTGTGCCTAGCTCCAGTAAATAATTAATATATATCTGTGACCTATCTGCCAGTATATAATTAATTTTGTACTCTGATATAATAATTATATATATCTGTACCTAGCTGCCAGTAGAATAATTAATATATATTGTGCCAATCGGTAGATAATTAATATATATGTGACCTAGCTGCCATAGAATAATTAATGAATCTCTAATCTAGCTCCATATATTGTGTGGTGTTTTGTTTTTGTTTTGTGTGTGGTGTTTTTTGTGACCTACTGCCAGTAGAATAATTATATATAGCTGTGACCAGCTCCAGTGAATATTAATATATCTGTGACAGCTGCAGATTAATATAATCTGTGACCTAGCTGCAAGTAGAATAATTATTGAATCTCTAATCTAGCTCCAATATATCTGTGACCTAGCTGCAAGTAGAATAATTAATGAATCTCTAATCTAGCTCCAATATATCTGTGACCTAGCTGCAAGTAGAATAATTAATGAATCTCTAATCTAGCTCCAATATATATGTGACCTAGCTGCCAGTAGAATAATTAATGAATCTCTAATCTAGCTCCAATATATCTGTGACCTAGCTGCCAGTAGAATAATTAATGAATCTCTAATCTAGCTCCAATATATCTGTGACCTAGCTGCCAGTAGAATAATTAATGAATCTCTAATCTAGCTCCAATATATCTGTGACCTAGCTGCCAGTAGAATAATTAATATATATCTGTGACCTAGCTGCCAGTAGAATAATTAATATATATCTGTGACCTATCTGCCAGTAGAATAATTAATATATATCTGTGACCTAGCTGCCAGTAGAATAATTAATATATATCTGTGACCTAGCTGCAGTAGAATAATTAATATATTGTGACCAGCTGCCTGAATAATTAATGAATCTCTAATCTAGCTCCAATATATCTGTGACCTAGCTGCCAGTAGAATAATAATGATCTCTAATCAGCTCCATATATCTGTGACCTAGCTGCCAGTAGAATAATTAATATATATTGACCTAGCTGCCAGTAGAATATATTAATATATATCTGTGACCTAGCTGCAAGTAGAATATTATTAATCTTAATCTAGCTCCATATTCTGTGACCTAGCTGCAGTAGAATATTAATGAATCTCTAATCTAGCTCCAATATATCTGTGACCTAGCTGCCAGTAGAATAATTAATGAATCTCTAATCTAGCGCCAATATATATGTGACCTAGCTGCCAGTAGAATAATTAATGAATCTCTAATCTAGCTCCAATATATATGTGACCTAGCTGCCAGTAGAATAATTAATGAATCTCTAATCTAGCTCCAATATATCTGTGACCTAGCTGCCAGTAGAATAATTAATATATATCTGTGACCTAGCTGCCAGTAGAATAATTAATATATATCTGTGACCTATCTGCCAGTAGAATAATTAATATATATATGTGACCTAGCTACCAGTAGAATAATTAATATATATCTGTGACCTAGCTGCCAGTAGAATAATTAATATATATCTGTGACCCAGCTGCCAGATGAATAATTAATATATATCTGTGACCAAGCTGCCAGTAGATTAATTAATATATATCTGTGACCTAGCTGCAAGTAGAATAATTATTCAATCTCTAATCTAGCTCCAATATATCTGTGACCTAGCTGCTAGTAGAATAATTAATGAATCTCTAATCTAGCTCCAATATATATGTGACCTAGCTGCAAGTAGAATAATTAATGAATCTCTAATCTACCTCCAATATATATGTGACCTAGCTGCCAGTAGAATAATTAATGAATCTCTAATCTAGCTCCAATATATCTGTGACCTAGCTGCCAGTAGAATAATTAATGAATCTCTAATCTAGCGCCAATATATATGTGACCTAGCTGCCAGTAGAATATTTAATGAATCTCTAATCTAGCTCCAATATATATGTGACCTAGCTGCCAGTAGAATAATTAATGAATCTCTAATCTAGCTCCAATATATCTGTGATCTAGCTGCCAGTAGAATAATTAATGAATATCTAATCTAGCTCCAATATATCTGTGACCTAGCTGCCAGTAGAATAATTAAGGAATCTCTAATCTAGCTCCAATATATCTGTGACCTAGCTGTAAGTAGAATAATTAATGAATCTATAATCTAGCTCCAATATATCTGTGACCTAGCTGCAAGTAGAATAATTAATGAATCTCTAATCTAGCTCCAATATATCTGTGGCCTAGCTGCCAGTAGAATAATTAATGAATCTCTAATCTAGCTCCAATATATCTGTGACCTAGCTGCCAGTAGAATAATTAATGAACCTCTAATCTAGCTCCAATATATATGTGACCTAGCTGCCAGTAGAATAATTAATGAATCTCTAATCTAGCTCCAATATATCTGTGACCTAGCTGCCAGTAGAATAATTAATATATCTCTAATCTAGCTCCAATATATCTGTGACCTAGCTGCCAGTAGAATAATTAATGAATCTCTAATCTAGCTCCAATATATCTGTGACCTAGCTGCAAGTAGAATAATTAATGAATCTATAATCTAGCTCCAATATATCTGTAACATAGCTGCCAGTAGAATAATTAATGAATCTCTAATCTAGCTCCAATATATCTGTGACCTAGCTGCCAGTAGAATAATTAATGAATCTCTAATCTAGCTCCAATATATCTGTGACCTAGCTGCAAGTAGAATAATTAATGAATCTCTAATCTAGCTCCAATATATCTGTGACCTAGCTGCCAGTAGAATAATTAATGAATCTCTAATCTAGCTCCAATATATCTGTGACCTAGCTGCCAGTAGAATAATTAATGAATCTCTAATCTAGCTCCAATATATCTGTGACCTAGCTGCCAGTAGAATAATTAATGAATCTCTAATCTAGCTCCAATATATCTGTGACCTAGCTGCCAGTAGAATAATTAATGAATCTCTAATCTAGCTCCAATATATCTGTGACCTAGCTGCAAGTAGAATAATTAATGAATCTCTAATCTAGCTCCAATATATCTGTGACCTAGCTGCCAGTAGAATAATTAATGAATCTCTAATCTAGCTCCAATATATCTGTGACCTAGCTGCCAGTAGAATAATTAATGAATCTCTAATCTAGCTCCAATATATCTGTGACCTAGCTGCCAGTAGAATAATTAATGAATCTCTAATCTAGCTCCAATATATCTGTGACCTAGCTGCCAGTAGAATAATTAATGAATCTCTAATCTAGCTCCAATATATATGTGACCTAGCTGCAAGTAGAATAATTAATGAATCTCTAATCTACCTCCAATATATATGTGACCTAGCTGCCAGTAGAATAATTAATGAATCTCTAATCTAGCTCCAATATATCTGTGACCTAGCTGCCAGTAGAATAATTAATGAATCTCTAATCTAGCTCCAAATATCTGTGACCTAGCTGCCAGTAGAATAATTAATGAATCTCTAACCTAGCTCCAATATATCTGTGACCTAGTTGCCAGTAGAATAATTAATGAATCTCTAATCTACTCCAATATATCTGTGACCTAACTGCCAGTAGAATAATTAATGAATCTCTAATCTACTCCAATATATATGTGACATAGCTGGCAGTAGAATAAGTAATGAATCTCTAATCTAGCTCCAATATATCTGTGACCTAGCTGCCAGTAGAATAATTAATGAATCTCTAATCTAGCTCCAATATATATATGACCTAGCTGCCAGTAGAATAATTAATATATATGTGTGACCTATCTGCCAGTAGAATAATTAATATATATATATGTGACCTAGCTACCAGTAGAATAATTAATATATATCTGTGACCTAGCTGCCAGTAGAATAATTAATATATATCTGTGACCCAGCTGCCAGATGAATAATTAATATATATCTGTGACCAAGCTGCCAGTAGATTAATTAATATATATCTGTGACCTAGCTGCAAGTAGAATAATTATTCAATCTCTAATCTAGCTCCAATATATCTGTGACCTAGCTGCCAGTAGAATAATTAATATATATATGTGACCTAGCTACCAGTACAATAATTAATATATATCTGTGACCTAGCTGCCAGTAGAATAATTAATATATATCTGTGACCCAGCTGCCAGATGAATAATTAATATATATCTGTGACCAAGCTGCCAGTAGATTAATTAATATATATCTGTGACCTAGCTGCAAGTAGAATAATTATTCAATCTCTAATCTAGCTCCAATATATCTGTGACCTAGCTGCTAGTAGAATAATTAATGAATCTCTAATCTAGCTCCAATATATATGTGACCTAGCTGCAAGTAGAATAATTAATGAATCTCTAATCTACCTCCAATATATATGTGACCTAGCTGCCAGTAGAATAATTAATGAATCTCTAATCTAGCTCCAATATATCTGTGACCTAGCTGCCAGTAGAATAATTAATGAATCTCTAATCTAGCTCCAATATATATGTGACCTAGCTGCCAGTAGAATAATTAATGAATCTCTAATCTAGCTCCAATATATATGTGACCTAGCTGCCAGTAGAATAATTAATGAATCTCTAATCTAGCTCCAATATATCTGTGATCTAGCTGCCAGTAGAATAATTAATGAATATCTAATCTAGCTCCAATATATCTGTGACCTAGCTGCCAGTAGAATAATTAATGAATCTCTAATCTAGCTCCAATATATCTGTGACCTAGCTGTAAGTAGAATAATTAATGAATCTATAATCTAGCTCCAATATATCTGTGACCTAGCTGCAAGTAGAATAATTAATGAATCTCTAATCTAGCTCCAATATATCTGTGACCTAGCTGCCAGTAGAATAATTAATGAATCTCTAATCTAGCTCCAATATATCTGTGACCTAGCTGCCAGTAGAATAATTAATGAATCTCTAATCTAGCTCCAATATATATGTGACCTAGCTGCCAGTAGAATAATTAATGAATCTCTAATCTAGCTCCAATATATCTGTGACCTAGCTGCCAGTAGAATAATTAATATATCTCTAATCTAGCTCCAATATATCTGTGACCTAGCTGCCAGTAGAATAATTAATGAATCTCTAATCTAGCTCCAATATATCTGTGACCTAGCTGCAAGTAGAATAATTAATGAATCTATAATCTAGCTCCAATATATCTGTAACATAGCTGCCAGTAGAATAATTAATGAATCTCTAATCTAGCTCCAATATATCTGTGACCTAGCTGCCAGTAGAATAATTAATGAATCTCTAATATAGCTCCAATATATCTGTGACCTAGCTGCCAGTAGAATAATTAATGAATCTCTAATCTAACTCCAATATATCTGTGACCTAGCTGCCAGTAGAATAATTAATGAATCTCTAATCTAGCTCCAATATATCTGTGACCTAGCTGCCAGTAGAATAATTAATGAATCTCTAATCTAGCTCCAATATATCTGTGACCTAGCTGCCAGTAGAATAATTAATGAAACTCTAATCTAGCTCCAATATATATATATGACCTAGCTGCAAGTCGAATAATTAATATATTTCTGTGACCTAGCTGCCAGTAGAATAATTAATATATCTCTAATCTAGCTCCAATATATCTGTGACCTAGCTGCCAGTAGAATAATTAATGAATCTCTAATCTAGCTCCAATATATCTGTGACCTAGCTGCCAGTAGAATAATTAATGAATCTCTAATCTAGCTCCAATATATCTGTGACCTAGCTGCCAGTAGAATAATTAATGAATCTCTAATCTAGCTCCAATATATCTGTGACCTAGCTGCCAGTAGAATAATTAATGAATCTCTAATCTAGCTCCAATATATCTGTGACCTAGCTGCCAGTAGAATAATTAATGAATCTCTAATCTAGCTCCAATATATCTGTGACCTAGCTGCCAGTAGAATAATTAATGAATCTCTAATCTAGCTCCAATATATATATGACCTAGCTGCAAGTCGAATAATTAATATATATCTGTGACCTAGCTGCCAGTAGAATAATTAATATATATATGTGACCTAGCTGCCAGTAGAATAATTAATGAATCTCTAATCTAGCTCCAATATATCTGTGACCTAGCTGCAAGTAGAATAATTAATGAATCTCTAATCTAGCTCCAATATATCTGTGACCTAGCTGCCAGTAGAATAATTAATGAATCTCTAATCTAGCTCCAATATATCTGTGACCTAGCTGCCAGTAGAATAATTAATGAATCTCTAATCTAGCTCCAATATATCTGTGACCTAGCTGCCAGTAGAATAATTAATGAATCTCTAATCTAGCTCCAATATATCTGTGACCTAGCTGCCAGTAGAATAATTAATGAATCTCTAATCTAGCTCCAATATATATGTGACCTAGCTGCCAGTAGAATAATTAATGAATCTCTAATCTAGCTCCAATATATATGTGACCTAGCTGCCAGTAGAATAATTAATGAATCTCTAATCTAGCTCCAATATATCTGTGACCTAGCTGCCAGTAGAATAATTAATGAATCTCTAATCTAGCTCCAATATATCTGTGACCTAGCTGCCAGTAGAATAATTTGAATCTCTAATCTAGCTCCAATATATCTGTGACCTAGCTGCCAGTAGAATAATTAATGAATCTCTAATCTAGCTCCAATATATCTGTGACCTAGCTGCCAGTAGAATAATTAATGAATCTCTAATCTAGCTCCAATATATCTGTGACCTAGCTGCCAGTAGAATAATTAATGAATCTCTAATCTAGCTCCAATATATCTGTGACCTAGCTGCCAGTAGAATAATTAATATATATCTGTGACCTAGCTGCCAGTAGAATAATTAATATATATCTGTGACCTATCTGCCAGTAGAATAATTAATATATATATGTGACCTAGCTACCAGTAGAATAATTAATATATATCTGTGACCTAGCTGCCAGTAGAATAATTAATATATCTGTGACCCAGCTGCCAGATGAATAATTAATATATATCTGTGACCAAGCTGCCAGTAGATTAATTAATATATATCTGTGACCTAGCTGCAAGTAGAATAATTATTCAATCTCTAATCTAGCTCCAATATATCTGTGACCTAGCTGCTAGTAGAATAATTAATGAATCTCTAATCTAGCTCCAATATATATGTGACCTAGCTGCAAGTAGAATAATTAATGAATCTCTAATCTAGCTCCAATATATCTGTGACCTAGCTGCCAGTAGAATAATTAATGAATCTCTAATCTAGCTCCAATATATCTGTGACCTAGCTGCCAGTAGAATAATTAATGAATCTCTAATCTAGCTCCAATATATATGTGACCTAGCTGCCAGTAGAATAATTAATGAATCTCTAATCTAGCTCCAATATATATGTGACCTAGCTGCCAGTAGAATAATTAATGAATCTCTAATCTAGCTCCAATATATCTGTGACCTAGCTGCCAGTAGAATAATTAATGAATCTCTAATCTAGCTCCAATATATCTGTGACCTAGCTGCCAGTAGAATAATTAATGAATCTCTAATCTAGCTCCAATATATATGTGACCTAGCTGCCAGTAGAATAATTAATGAATCTCTAATCTAGCTCCAATATATCTGTGACCTAGCTGCCAGTAGAATAATTAATGAATCTCTAATCTAGCTCCAATATATCTGTGACCTAGCTGCCAGTAGAATAATTAATGAATCTCTAATCTAGCTCCAATATATCTGTGACCTAGCTGCCAGTAGAATAATTAATGAATCTCTAATCTAGCTCCAATATATCTGTGACCTAGCTGCCAGTAGAATAATTAATGAATCTCTAATCTAGCTCCAATATATCTGTGACCTAGCTGCCAGTAGAATAATTAATATATCTAATCTAGCTCCAATATATCTGGACCTAGCTGCCAGTAGAATAATTAATGAATCTCTAATCTAGCTCCAATATATCTGTGACCTAGCTGCCAGTAGAATAATTAATGAATCTCTAATCTAGCTCCAATATATCTGTGACCTAGCTGCCAGTAGAATAATTAATGAATCTCTAATCTAGCTCCAATATATCTGTGACCTAGCTGCCAGTAGAATAATTAATGAATCTCTAATCTAGCTCCAATATATCTGTGACCTAGCTGCCAGTAGAATAATTAATGAATCTCTAATCTAGCTCCAATATATCTGTGACCTAGCTGCCAGTAGAATAATTAATGAATCTCTAATCTAGCTCCAATATATCTGTGACCTAGCTGCCAGTAGAATAATTAATGAATCTCTAATCTAGCTCCAATATATCTGTGACCTAGCTGCCAGTAGAATAATTAATGAATCTCTAATCTAGCTCCAATATATCTGTGACCTAGCTGCAAGTGAATAATTAATATATTCTGTGACCTAGCTGCCAGTAGAATAATTATATATATATGTGACCTAGCTGCCAGTAGAATAATTAATGAATCTCTAATCTAGCTCCAATATATCTGTGACCTAGCTGCAAGTAGAATAATTAATGAATCTCTAATCTAGCTCCAATATATCTGTGACCTAGCTGCCAGTAGAATAATTAATGAATCTCTAATCTAGCTCCAATATATCTGTGACCTAGCTGCCAGTAGAATAATTAATGAATCTCTAATCTAGCTCCAATATATCTGTGACCTAGCTGCCAGTAGAATAATTAATGAATCTCTAATCTAGCTCCAATATATCTGTGACCTAGCTGCCAGTAGAATAATTAATGAATCTCTAATCTAGCTCCAATATATATGTGACCTAGCTGCAAGTAGAATAATTAATGAATCTCTAATCTAGCTCCAATATATATGTGACCTAGCTGCCAGTAGAATAATTAATGAATCTCTAATCTAGCTCCAATATATCTGTGGCCTAGCTGCCAGTAGATTAATTAATGAATCTCTAATCTAGCTCCAAATATCTGTGACCTAGCTGCCAGTAGAATAATTAATGAATCTCTAATCTAGCTCCAATATATCTGTGACCTAGCTGCCAGTAGAATAATTAATGAATCTCTAATCTAGCTCCAATATATCTGTGACCTAGCTGCCAGTAGAATAATTAATGAATCTCTAATCTAACTCCAATATATATGTGACCTAGCTGCCAGTAGAATAATAATGATTTTTTGTGACCTAGCTGCCAGTAGAATTTTAATTGTATATATCTGTGACCTAGCTGCCAGTAGAATAATTAATGAATTTTGTATATATCTGTGACCTAGCTGCAGTAGAATAATTAATATATATCTGTGACCTAGCTGCCAGTAGAATAATTAATGAATCTCTAATCTAGCTCAATATATCTGTGACCTAGCTGCCAGTAGAATAAGTAATGAATCTCTAATCTAGCTCCAATATATCTGTGACCTAGCTGCCAGTAGAATAATTAATGAAACTCTAATCTAGCTCCAATATATATATGACCTAGCTGCAAGTAGAATAATTAATATATATCTGTGACCTAGCTGCCAGTAGAATAATTAATATATATATGTGACCTAGCTGCCAGTAGAATAATTAATGTTTTTGTATATATCTGTGACCTAGCTGCAAGTAGAATAATTAATGTTTTTGTATATATCTGTGACCTAGCTGCCAGTAGAATAATTAATGTTTTTGTATATATCTGTGACCTAGCTGCCAGTAGAATAATTAATGTTTTTGTATATATCTGTGACCTAGCTGCAAGTAGAATAATTATTGAATCTCTAATCTAGCTCCAATATATCTGTGACCTAGCTGCTAGTAGAATAATTAATGAATCTCTAATCTAGCTCCAATATATATGTGACCTAGCTGCAAGTAGAATAATTAATGAATCTCTAATCTACCTCCAATATATATGTGACCTAGCTGCCAGTAGAATAATTAATGAATCTCTAATCTAGCTCCAATATATCTGTGACCTAGCTGCCAGTAGAATAATTAATGAATCTCTAATCTGCTCCAATATATATGTGACCTAGCTGCCAGTAGAATAATTAATGAATCTCTAATCTAGCTCCAATATATCTGTGACCTAGCTGCCAGTAGAATAATTAATGAATCTCTAATCTAGCTCCAATATATCTGTGACCTAGCTGCCAGTAGAATAATTAATATTTAGCTAGCCATATATTTACCTAGCTGCATTGAATTTTATATATCTGTGACCTAGCTGTATTAATTTGTTGGTGAATAATTAATATATATTGACTAGCTGCAGTGAATAATTAATATATATTGACCTAGCTGCCAGTAGAATAATTAATATATATATTGTGACCTAGCTGCCAGTAGAATAATTAATTTGCTCCAATATATCTGTGACCTAGCTGCAAGTAGAATAATTAATGAATCTCTAATCTAGCTCCAATATATCTGTGACCTAGCTGCAAGTAGAATAATTAATGAATCTCTAATCTAGCTCCAATATATCTGTGACCTAGCTGCCAGTAGAATAATTAATGAATCTCTAATCTAGCTCCAATATATATATGACCTAGCTGCAAGTAGAATAATTAATGAATCTCTAATATAACTCCAATATATCTGTGACCTAGCTGCTAGTAGAATAATTAATGAATCTCTAAACAAGCTCCAATATATCTGTGACCTAGCTGCAAGTAGAATAATTAATGAACCTCTAATCTAGCTCCAATATATCTGTTACCTAGCTGCCAGTAGAATAATTAGTGAATCTCTAATCTAGCTCCAATATATCTGTGACCTAGCTGCCAGTAGAATAATTAATAAATCTCTAATCTAGCTCCAATATATCTGTGACCTAGCTGCCAGTAGAATAATTAATGAATCTCTAATCTAGCTCCAATATATCTGTGACCTAGCTGCAAGTAGAATAATTAATGAATCTCTTATCTTGCTCCAATATATATGTGACCTAGCTGCAAGTAGAATAATTAATGAATCTCTGATCTAGCTCCAATATATCTGTGACATAGCTGCCAGTAGAATAATTAATGAATCTCTAATGTAGCTCCAATATATCTATGACCTAGCTGCCAGTAGAATAATTAATATATATCTGTGACCTAGTTGCCAGTAGAATAATTAATATATATCTGTGACCTAGCTGCCAGTAGAATAATTAATATATATCTGTGACCTATCTGCCAGTAGAATAATTAATATATATATGTGACATAGCTGCCAGTAGAATAATTAATATATATCTGTGACCTAGCTGCCAGTAGAATAATTAATATATATCTGTGACCAATCTGCAAGTAGAATAATTAATATATATATGTGACCTAGCTGCCAGTAGAATAATTAATGAATCTCTAATCTAGCTCCAATATATCTGTGACCTAGCTGCCAGTAGAATAATTAATGAATCTCTAATCTAGCTCCAATATATCTGTGACCTAGCTGCCAGTAGAATAATTAATATATATCTGTGAACTAGCTGCCAGTAGAATAATTAATATATATATGTGTCCTATCTGCCAGTAGAATAATTAATATATATATGTGACCTAGCTACCAGTAGAATAATTAATATATATCTGTGACCTAGCTGCCAGTAGAATAATTAATATATATCTGTGACCCAGCTGCCAGATGAATAATTAATATATATCTGTGACCAAGCTGCCAGTAGATTAATTAATATATATCTGTGACCTAGCTGCAGGTAGAATAATTATTCAATCTCTAATCTAGCTCCAATATATCTGTGACCTAGCTGCTAGTAGAATAATTAATGAATCTCTAATCTAGCTACAATATATATGTGACCTAGCTGCAAGTAGAATAATTAATGAATCTCTAATCTACCTCCAATATATATGTGACCTAGCTGCCAGTAGAATAATTAATGAATCTCTAATCTAGCTCCAATATATCTGTGACCTAGCTGCCAGTAGAATAATTAATGAATCTCTAATCTAGCGCCAATATATATGTGACCTAGCTGCCAGTAGAATATTTAATGAATCTCTAATCTAGCTCCAATATATATGTGACCTAGCTGCCAGTAGAATAATTAATGAATCTCTAATCTAGCTCCAATATATCTGTGATCTAGCTGCCAGTAGAATAATTAATGAATATCTAATCTAGCTCCAATATATCTGTGACCTAGCTGCCAGTAGAATAATTAAGGAATCTCTAATCTAGCTCCAATATATCTGTGACCTAGCTGTAAGTAGAATAATTAATGAATCTATAATCTAGCTCCAATATATCTGTGACCTAGCTGCAAGTAGAATAATTAATGAATCTCTAATCTAGCTCCAATATATCTGTGGCCTAGCTGCCAGTAGAATAATTAATGAATCTCTAATCTAGCTCCAATATATCTGTGACCTAGCTGCCAGTAGAATAATTAATGAACCTCTAATCTAGCTCCAATATATATGTGACCTAGCTGCCAGTAGAATAATTAATGAATCTCTAATCTAGCTCCAATATATCTGTGACCTAGCTGCCAGTAGAATAATTAATGAATCTCTAATCTAGCTCCAATATATATGTGACCTAGCTGCAAGTAGAATAATTAATATATATATGTGACCTAGCTGCTAGTAGAATAATTAATATATATATGTGACCTAGCTGCCAGTAGAATAATTAATATATATATGTGACCTAGCTGCCAGTAGAATAATTAATGAATCTCTAATCTAGCTCCAATATATCTGTGACCTAGCTGCCAGTAGAATAATTAATGAATCTCTAATCTAGCTCCAATATATCTGTGACCTAGCTGCCAGTAGAATAATTAATGAATCTCTAATCTAGCTCCAATATATCTGTGACCTAGCTGCCAGTAGAATAATTAATGAATCTATAATCTAGCTCCAATATATCTGTGACCTAGCTGCCAGTAGAATAATTAATGAATCTCTAATCTAGCTCCAATATATCTGTGACCTAGCTGCAAGTAGAATAATTAATGAATCTCTAATCTAGCTCCAATATATATGTGACCTAGCTGCCAGTAGAATAATTAATGAATCTCTAATCTAGCTCCAATATATATGTGACCTAGCTGCCAGTAGAATAATTAATGAATCTCTAATCTAGCTCCAATATATCTGTGACCTAGCTGCCAGTAGAATAATTAATGTATCTCTAATCTAGCTCCAATATATCTGTGACCTAGCTGCCAGTAGAATAATTAA
>JABXNX010003699.1:0-23793 GCA_014843695.1 Archivesica marissinica | reverse complement strand
TACCCACTGATGGTAGTAAATTGTACACTTTGATTTTAGTACATTGTACACTACCCACTGATGTTAGTACATTGTACACTACCCACTGATGGTAGTACATTGTACACTACCCACTGATGGTAGTACATTGTACACTATCCATTGATTGTAGTACATTGTACACTATCCATTGATGTTAGTGCATTGTAAACTACCCTTGATGGTAGTACATTGTACACTACCCACTGATGGTAGTACATTGTACACTACCCACTGATGGTAGTACATTGTACACTATCCACTGATGGTAGTACATTGTACACTACCCACTGATGGTAGTACATTGTACACTACCCATTGATGGTAGTACATTGTACACTACCCACTGATGGTAGTACATTGTACACTACCCATTGATGTAGTACATTGTCACTACCACTGATGGTAGTACATTGTTCATTGCTGGTAGTAAATTGTAAAATAAAAATGGTGTTTTGTTCTGGTGGTAGTACTTGTACACTACCCACTGATGGTAGTACATTGTACACTACCCACTGATGGTATTACATTGTACACTACCCACTGATGGTAGTACATTGTACACTACCTATGATGGTATAGATTGTACACTAACCATTGATGGTAGTACATTGTACACTACCCACTGGTGGTAGTACATTGTACACTACCTATTGATGGTAGTACATTGTACACTATCCACTGATGTGTACATTGTACACTACCCATTGATGGTAGTGCATTATACATTACCCATTGATGGTATTGCATTGTACAGTACCCACTGATGGTAGTACATTGTACACTACCCACTGATGGTAGTACATTGTACACTACCCACTGATGGTAGTACATTGTACACTACCCACTGATGGTAGTACATTGTACACTACCCACTGATGGTAGTACATTGTACATTACCCACTGATGGTAGTACATTGTACACTACCCACTGATGGTAGTACATTGTACACTACCCACTGATGGTAGTACATTGTACACTACCCATTGATGGTAGTACATTGTACACTACCCACTGATGGTAGTACATTGTACACTACCCACTGATGGTAGTACATTGTACACTACCCACTGATGGTAGTACATTGTACACTACCCACTGATGGTAGTACATTGTACACTACCCACTGATGGTAGTACATTGTACACTATCCACTGATGGTAGTACATTGTACACTACCCACTGATGGTAGTACATTGTACACTACCCACTGATGGTAGTACATTGTACACTACCCACTGATGGTAGTACATTGTACACTACCCACTGATGGTAGTACATTGTACACTACCCACTGATGGTAGTACATTGTACACTACCCACTGATGGTAGTACATTGTACACTACCCACTGATGGTAGTACATTGTACACTACCCACTGATGGTAGTACATTGTACACTACCCACTGATGGTAGTACATTGTACACTACCCACTGATGGTAGTACATTGTACACTACCCACTGATGGTAGTACATTGTACACTACCCACTGATGGTAGTACATTGTACACTACCCACTGATGGTAGTACATTGTACACTACCCACTGATGGTAGTACATTGTACACTACCCACTGATGGTAGTACATTGTACACTACCCACTGATGGTAGTACATTGTACACTACCCATTGATGGTAGTACATTGTACACTACCCACTGATGGTAGTACATTGTACATTACCCACTGATGGTAGTACATTGTACACTACCCACTGATGGTAGTACATTGTACACTACCCACTGATGGTAGTACATTGTACATTACCCACTGATGGTAGTACAGTGTACACTACCCACTGATGGTAGTACATTGTACACTACCCACTGATGGTAGTACATTGTACACTACCCACTGATGGTAGTACATTGTACACTACCCACTGATGGTAGTACATTGTACACTACCCATGATGGTAGTACATTGTACACTACCCATTGATAGTAGTACATTGTACACCACCCACTGATGGTAGTACATTGTACACTACCCACTGATGGTAGTACATTGTACATTACCCACTGATGGTAGTACATTGTACATTACCCACTGATGGTAGTACAGTGTACACTACCCACTGATGGTAGTACATTTTACACTACCCACTGATGGTAGTACATTGTACACTACCCACTGATGGTAGTACACTGTACACTATCCACTGATGGTAGTACATTGTACACTACCCACTGATGGTAGTACATTGTACATTACCCACTGATGGTAGTACATTGTACATTACCCACTGATGGTAGTACAGTGTACACTAGCCACTGATGGTAGTACATTTTACACTACCCACTGATGGTAGTACATTGTACACTACCCACTGATGGTAGTACACTGTACACTATCCACTGATGGTAGTACATTGTACACTATCCACTGATGGTAGTACATTGTACACTACCCACTGATTGTAGTACATTGTACACTACCCACTGATGGTAGTACATTGTACACTACCCATTGATGGTAGTACATTGTACACTGCTGGTAGTACATTGTTAACTGCCATTTAAGCTGCAAACTGCTTCATGCCAGCAATACACTTCTAAGTGCCCACATGACTTCACCCAGTTGACTTGAAATCCCTTATTTTTGGACCATAGTATTCTAATGATTCATTATGCATTACATATCTAGATCCTAGAATGTAGAGATCATATTTGAAACTGATATCGATGTTATATCTGACGTAGTTTTGTTGCAATTATTTCATTGAAAATGTTCAGTCAAATAATTCGACACAGGAATGTGTATAAAGTTTTACATTGCTACTGAATTTGTTTTGCAAGACGAATCGGCTGATCAAAAGCCATTATATTCAATTCACAAAGAAATATAATCTTGGCACACAATTATTTGCATTCACGTATCTGTAACTTTAAGGACATGATCGAGATGGCGTTGTTTTATGTAATAAGTTTCATTTGAAAGGTTGACATCCAAATATTTCAACTGTCTGTCATCAATTAACATTGCATATTTTGTTAGATATGAAAGTAGGTCTTGTACAGTAATCGTATAGTATTTCCGGTGTATAGTAAAAGTTCCAAGTCCAATTGACAACATAATTATTTATTTTACATCAAATTGTTACTATGTGCATAAGCACCATACGTCGCTTTCAAATCCCAGTTCTTCTCCCTCTAATCTAAATGTATCTACTTTTTTTATAGTGAAGCAAGCTTGAACATGTATTCCATAAAATATCAAGCTACAGATGTTCCAGTAAACATGTTTGGTATAACTGTAACTCAATACATCAATTCGGATATATTGTTTTGGTGCAAACACTCGCTTGTACGGACCATAACAAGTTAACGTTGTAGAACTGTATATGTCTGATGTAATAGCACACATCTGTTGGAACACCATTAATATGCTGATCAGGCATACATGTAAGGGATGTCCACGCTAAGTATACTTGTTTCTCTGCCTAAAGTATTAAATATAACAGTGTTTGTCTTATATTGGCTTATTCCATCCAAACAACTCAACACGATCAAACGCCGTCTTGACGGTCCGCCATACTGTAAAGTGACTTAACCCTGTCTGACCCAGCAGCCGACAAGAGAACAGGCACCTGTTCCCATGTGTGCGTGCGCGCGCGCGCGTGTGTGTACACTTTAACTTATTGTTAAATTACATAATTACAGCATTAAACTTTGGTGTAATTTTATGTTTTGGTTATACGCTGTTTTAGTGGGATAGACTTTTTGAATATAGCTATATTAATTTAAAAAAGGACATATATCGTTATGCAAAAATAGATTAGGTGTTAAAACAAGCACATTTATCCCCATGTAACAATTTAATCTACTATGAACTGGGAAAGTTGAATTTACGCAATGTGAGAAAAATATGAATATTTAAATTCTGATTGAACTGAAGTCCACTGATAACTGTATACTTACGTCATGTTATGAAATTCGATCCGAATTAGTAAACATAGGTCTTGCATATTTGTTTAAAGAAATATGCCGATATTGAAGACAATGTTAACATGAATGATAAATGCAAAATTGGTATAATTATATAGAATTAAAGATTAAATAGAACAATGCTGATCAATACAGTAATGAAAATAGCATATCGCGCGCTGTTGATTGTTGGCTTTCACACGTAAACAGCGCCAACTTGCGAGTAAGATAACAGATCAATTAGATGTTAATTAACGGGATTAGTCGGCAAATTTGGTATGTGTTTGATCAAATTATAAAGACACAAATAATTTTGAGTAATACTCAACGTACCTATAAAGTGTGAAGCAAATTTACAATCGTCTACAGACGGATATGTAGTCCAGTGGTAACACGCTGGACTGGTAATCCAGGGATCGCAGGTTCGATCCCCCGTCTGACCCTAACTAAATTAACAGTCTTTCAGATGGGACGTTAAACCGAGGTCTCGTGTCGGTGCTTTACACCGTGCACGTAAAAGAACCAGAGGAGATTCTGGAATGGGTCTCTATCTGTATCATGCACTATCCTCCAAAATCTAAAATAACTAATCTCTTCAGGAGGCGTCGCTCATATGGGCAACCGGTAGCGAAGATAAATAAACGTAAAAACACAACACAATCGTCTACAATCGCATACAGACGAGGAATCGCATCGACTCTTTTGAGTGTATTACACTTACCTAGATCAGCGACAGCTAATACTGGGGCGCTGAAGAGGAGACGAGTGACTGGGTAGGAGAAGACGGCAGTCGTTTCGCGTGGATGGCGCACTCGTCGCCTCGGAACTCTTTTATCTGTCTCCAACTACGGGCGAGCGGTTGGAGACGGAGGGATGCGACCTCGACCCCGGATGCGTCAACGGGGTGGACAACGACGGAACAACCGAACCATTTTGCTGCTGTGAGCCTACTAATCGTGAAGGATGTGGCCCTAAAGAGAACCGGGAATAAATAACCACCTTGGACATGATGGCGGAGAGAGACACCAGTACCATAATCACCAGCACCATAATTTTCCAGAGCATAATCTTCTTAGAATTAAACAACTTAGACATAACCAACAAAGAATAATCATCGAGAAAACTAATCATCTTAGACCGAAATCTTCACGGGACTCTACAACTACAAACATCAATCTACATCACTCTACAAGACACCGACGACACAACACTTCCAACGAATAATCGACGGTGCGAAAGCACGTTTGCTCGCCCATATGGTTTACCGGCGGCGAGGGTAAACAAATTGAATCAACAACAACAATCGTCTGACACAGACGGGTATATAGCCCAGTGGTAACACGCTGGACTGGTAATCCAGGGATCGCAGGTTCGATCCCCCGTCTGACCCTAATAAAATTAACAGTCTTTCAGATGGGACGTTAAACCGAGGTCTCGTGTCGGTGCTGTACACCGTGCACGTAAAAGAACCAGAGACGACTCTGGAATGGGTCTCTCTCTATATCATTGCACTATCCTCCAAAATCTAAAATGACTAATATATTCAGGAGGCGTCGCTCATATGGGCAACCGGTAGCGACGATAAATAAACGTAAAACACACACAATCGTCTGACACAGACGGATCTGTAATCCAGTGATAACACGCTGGGCTGGTAATCCAGGGATCCTAGGTTCGATCCCCCGTCTGACCCTAATAAAATTAACAGTCTTTCAGATGGGACGTTAAACCGAGGTCTCGTGTCGGTGCTTTACACCGTGCACGCAAATGAACCAGAGGAGATCTGGAATGGGTCTCTGTCTGTATCATGCACTATTCTCCAAAATCTAAAATAACTAATCTCTTCAGGAGACGTCGCTCATATGGGCAACCGGTAGCGACGATAAATAAACGTAAAAACACACACTCGTCTGACATCTCTTTGAGATCACATATGCGCCTTTGACTTTGCTCTCGTAAGTGTTGTGTTTAAGTATTCGTTATCGTAGATTGTTGCTAAGTATTCCTTATCGTATACCTGTATTCTACCATTGATATCATATATTGCAGTCTTACATGTATTCTACCATTTGTATCGTATATTGCAGTCTTACCTGTATTCTACCATTTGTATTGTATATTGTAGTTTTACCTGTATTCTACCATTTGTATTGTATATTGCAGTCTTACCTGTATTCTACCATTTGTATCGTATATTGCAGTTTACATGTATTCTACCATTTGTATCGTATATTGTAGTTTTACCTGTATTCTACCATTTGTATCGTATATTGCAGTTTACATGTATTCTACCATTTGTATTGTATATTGCAGTTTACATGTATTCTACCATTTGTATCGTATATTGTAGTTTTACCTGTATTCTACCATTTGTATTGTATATTGCAGTTTACCTGTATTCTACCATTTGTATTGTATATTGCAGTTTACCTGTATTCTACCATTTGTATCGTATATTGCAGTTTACCTGTATTCTACCATTTGTATCGTATATTGTAGTTTTACCTCTAGTCTACCATTTGTATTGTATATTGTAGTTTTACCTCTAGTCTACCATTTGTATTGTATATTGTAGTTTTACCTGTATTCTACCATTTGTATCGTATATTGTAGTTTTACCTGTATTCTACCATTTGTATTGTATATTGTAGTTTTACCTGTATTCTACCATTTGTATTGTATATTGTAGTTTTACCTGTATTCTACCATTTGTATCGTATATTGTAGTTTTACCTGTATTCTACCATTTGTATCGTATATTGTAGTTTTACCTGTATTCTACCATTTGTATCGTATATTGTAGTTTTACCTGTATTCTACCATTTGTATCATTATTGTAGTTTTACCTGTATTCTACCATTTGTATCGTATATTGTAGTTTTACCTGTATTCTACCATTTGTATCGTATATTGTAGTTTTACCTGTATTCTACCATTTGTATCGTATATTGTAGTTTTACCTGTATTCTACCATTTGTATCGTATATTGTAGTTTTACCTGTATTCTACCATTTGTATCGTATATTGTAGTTTTACCTGTATTCTACCATTTGTATCGTATATTGTAGTTTTACCTGTATTCTACCATTTGTTTTATTTTAGTTTACCTGTTTCACCATTTGTATCGTATATTGTAGTTTTACCTGTATTCTACCATTTGTACCATTTGTATGTATATTGTGTTTACCTGTATTCTACCATTTGTATGTATATTGTAGTTTTACCTGTATTCTACCATTTGTATCTTATTGTAGTTTTACCTGTATTCTACCATTTGTATCGTATATTGTAGTTTTACCTGTAGTCTACCATTTGTATCGTATATTGCAGGTTTACCTGTATTCTACCATTTGTATCGTATATTGTAGTTTTACCTGTATTCTACCATTTGTATCGTATATTGTAGTTTTACCTGTATTCTACCATTTGTATCGTATATTGTAGTGTTACCTGTATTCTACCATTTGTATCGTATATTGTAGTTTTACCTGTAGTCTACCATTTGTATCGTATATTGCAGGTTTACCTGTATTCTACCATTTGTATCGTATATTGTAGTTTTACCTGTATTCTACCATTTGTATCGTATATTGTAGTTTTACCTGTATTCTACCATTTGTATCATTATTTACTACAGTCTTACCTCTAGTCTACCAATTGTATCGTATAGTGTAGTTTTACCTGTATTCTACCATTTGTATCATTATTTACTACAGTCTTTGGATCGGGGATTTCAATCGTATAGTTTTAATTCTTTGGATCATATTGATTTTATCTCTAATCTAAGCTATTTAATCAAATATAAAACGTTTCGGTAATTAATTCTAAATATAAATACAACTTTTCAGCACCATGGCTTATCCATGCGGTGACTGTGGTAAAAATTGCACAACGATGTGTATCGGCTGTGATGGATGCGATGTGTGGTATCACATAAAATGCCAAAAAATCAGCAACAAGCAATTCAATTATCTAAAACATAGTGGTTGTGATTTCTTTTGTCTTTCATGTACAAACACCCCTGAGGGTCATTTAGATTATGATAAATCACTGAGACGGCTAGGGGCATATTCAAACAGTGGCAATCTAAACGTTGGGGTAGAAGTAGAGTCGATCCTTATGCGACAGGAGCCGTTACTTTTGACAGACAGGACAGACTTGACATACGGCAGTGCACTGACAGAGGAGCAGTTACTTTTGACAGACAGGACAGACGTGACATACGGCAGTGCACTGACAGAGGACGCCGTTTCAATGCGGATTCTGAGCAGCCTACACGTTGACGTTGCCGGTAAGACCCACGTCTACGTCAAAGGAGATGAAGTCGGCTGAAATCAAAGTTCGTACTTGCATCGAATTTGTCTCGAGGAGACATATATATGACATCCCCTCCAACATCAAAATGCTACTAGTTTCTGACGACTATGACACAGCATGCCGGTCGACTGGCACCAATCATTCATTTTCTTCGGCATGGGGGATGATGGGCGTAGCGACAGTTATGGGTTGCCCAATACAGTCTGTATTTCCACCAAGAAATGGTATGCTAGACAAAAGTCTCGGGGTAATGCAACCTTCTCACCAGCGGGCAAACAACTCAGACGTGACCCCATTGTAATTATCTGGTCCAGTAGCATTCACGAAGTTATAAACAAGCTTTTTAGGGCCGCGCCAGAGGTTCCATGTACAACAAAACTTACCAAGTTTTACATTTTGCAAAGACCTATGGCGCGGCCCTAAAAAGCCCGTAAGTTCATACATGACAAACAACGAAATGTGTAAAAAAATACATGGAACATGGGAAAACTGTTGCGGTAGCTTCGCCGCTTGACGAGGCCCTTAAGCAAGCCGAAACAGTTCAAATCACACACACACACACGCACGCGCGCGCGCTCACACACACGCGTACGCACACAGGGGAACAGGTGCCTGTTCTCTTGTCGGCTGCTGGGTCAGACAGAGTTAAGTCCCTTTACAGTATGGCGGACCGTCAAGACGGCGTTTGATCGTGTTGAGTTTGTTGGATGGAATAAGCCAATATAAGACACACACATGTTATATTTAATACTTTAGATGACTTTATTATATCATATTTGTTCAGTAACCATCTATTGTCGACGTCTTGTATGCCTAGTTAACCATTTTTTTTATCTCTTGACGGTTCTTGACGGTTCTTGTCACTTCTTGTCTGTGAATAGGGAGACCGGCCACGAGTGATAACCGAGCTTTCTATTTTCACGATATTTAAATATCATGCGCACAGGAAATTATATTTGTTTAGTACTTGGGTTCAAAGTCTTTAACACTTAAAATGCTGTATAAATTGAACGGAATGTGCACACAAATATGTTGTTTGATATCCAGCCAAGTGTTTTAGCTTTAGCAAATAGGATAGAGCCTGATGAGACTGCACATTGCGTTATACGCCGTCTGATCTGGCTGTATGCTGTTCACAAAAGCGACGTTAGTTTTGATTAGCAGGTTAATTGTTAATTGGTTATAATAACCGTTAAGTGCTCTCGACTATATATATCATATAATAAATACATAGGTGAAGATTATTAGTAATAATGAAGGTACACTGTTGGTGTTTTTCTATTAATTTAAGCTAAAAAGTATCACGTATATGATATATAATGGACATGGAAAATAACGTTACTAGGACAATGATTAAACAGTACGTGGAACAGCGTCGTTTAGTGAACCACACAACTTAGAATACACCTCAATGTTCATTTGTTCTTGTCAATCGATTAAAATCTATTTTAGGTTGAATATCATAACTGATTCTTAACTGATACACTCGGGTACTATTGTTTGTGCAACGTGCATAATTGCTAAATAACGACCTTGGCAATTGTCAATGTCATTTATTCATGATCAATGTGACTTTAAAGCGACATTACATCGCAAAATGCCAAAAAATGCATTTTTCACGTATAAATGCATTGCTATTAGAAATTCTTCCGAATACATTCGAACACAACTATTGAATCAATAAACAATGTTTGTGGTCTACAAACTTTCAAACGTGAATGCAGGATTTCATATACCTGTCATCCACGCTCCTGAATTGACATTTCTTTGTCACTATAGTCAATACTAAACGCTTGATACTGTCGCTTGGAGATAACAAATTTAACTAAGATTATTCTGCAAATAAATATGCATAATAGGCACAAATGTGAGAAATAACGGTAAATCTGTACCATAAATCTCGTTATTCGGGATTACACAGGTTGTATTATGCATGTATGTCGACCCTGTTTACATTATTGTGTTTTGTCAACAAATTGCGTATACGACGCTTGTTTATTAGTTGAAGTACTCAGTTTTTGAAACAAATATATTTGGGAAAAAATATCATATAATAGGAAATTACATTCTGTATAAATTTGCGCTTTCACTGATGTAGTGTCGCTTTAACGTTTGATTGAGATATGTACTCGATTTGTCATTGTGCATGCAGTAACACATTAATATGAAATCGTTCGGATAAGCCAGGAGTATGATGGTCTATGATTGCATAATATAATGTTATCTATTCAATCTATGATGAGCGTTGGTAGGATCATTTGTGACAATTGTAATATGAAGTGGTACACATAATGAACTCAGTGGGTTGAATGTGCATTGGGTAATGCACGAATGAAGATGATTGGATAGTAACTGCTCAACAGCAAAATCTTCTGTAATTCGATATTGCGTTGTTTCAATTGACTAACAGTGCCCAAGATTAAACACATTTCAATAGTTCTACTTGGTATTTGTCGCATAATCTATTACATAGCAATTATTACTCTACTTGAATAATGTTGAAAGTTCTTCTTCCAATACTGTGCAGAGCCCACCACTCTGGAACAGTTTCGCATATCGGGACATTAGCAATGTTATGGTGAGGCGCGAAGATGTACAGCTTAACAATAAAACGTTCTACAGTGCCACATTGTGGTGTCTAGTACATGCTGTACTCCATGCCACATTGTGGTGTCTAGTGCATGAAATACTCCATGCCACATTGTGATGTCTAGTAAATGATGTACTCCATGCCACATTGTGGTGTCTAGTGCATGAAATACTCCATGCCACATTGTGGTGTCTAGTGCATGAAATACTCCATGCCACATTGTGGTGTCTAGTGCATGAAATATTCCATGCCACACGGTGGTGTCTAGTGCTTGAAATACTCCATGCCATACTGTGGTGTCTAGTGCATGAAATACTCCATGCCACACTGTGGTGTCTAGTGCATGAAATACTCCATGCCACACTGTGGTGTCTAGTGCATGAAATACTCCATGCCACATTGTGGTGTCTAGTGCATGAAATACTCCATGCCACATTGTGGTGTCTAGTGCATGAAATACTCCATGCCACACTGTGGTGTCTAGTGGATGAAATACTCCATGCCACACTGTGGTGTCTAGTGCATGAAATACTCCATGCCACACTGTGGTGTCTAGTGCATGAAATATTCCATGCCACATTGTGGTGTCTAGTGCATGAAATACTCCATGCCACACTGTGGTGTCTAGTGCATGAACTACTCCATGCCACACTGTGGTGTCTAGTGCATGAAATACTCCATGTCCCACTGTGGTGTCTAGTGCATGAAATACTCCATACCACATTGTGGTGTCTAGTGCATGCTGTGCTCCATGCCACACTGTGGTGTCTAATGCATGAAATACTCCATGCCACACTGTGGTGTCTAGTGCATGAAATACTCCATGCCATACGGTGGTGTCTAGTGCAGGAAATACTCCATGCCACACCGTGGTGTCTAGTGCATGCAATACTCCATGCCACACTGTGGTGTCTAATGCATGAAATACTCCATGCCACACTGTGGTGTCTAGTGCATGAAATACTCCATGCCATACGGTGGTGTCTAGTGCAGGAAATACTCCATGCCACACTGTGGTGTCTAGTGGATGAAATACTCCATGCCACACTGTGGTGTCTAGTGCATGAAATACTCCATGCCATACTGTGGTGTCTAGTGCATGAAATACTCCATACCACACTTTGGTGTATAGTGCATGACATACGCCATGACACACTTTGGTGTCTAGTGCATGCAATACTCCATACCACACTGTGGTGTCTAGTGCATGCTCTACTACATGCCACACTGTGGTGTCTATTGCATGCTGTACTCCATACCAAACTGTGGCGTCTAGTGCATGCTGTAATGCATACCACAATGTCGTGTCTAGTGCATGAAATACTCCATGCCACACTGTGGTTTCTAATGCATGAAATATTCCATGCCACACGGTGGTGTCTAGTGCTTGAAATACTCCATGCCATACTGTGGTGTCTAGTGCATGAAATAATCCATGCCACATTGTGGTGTCTAGTGCATGAAATAATCCATGCCACACTGTGGTTTCTAGTGCATGAAATACTCCATGTCACATTGTGATGTCTAGTGCATGAAATACTCCTTGCCACATTGTGGTGTCTAGAGCATGAACTACTACATGTCACACTGTGGTGTCTAGTGCATGAAATACTCCATGCCATACTGTGGTGTCTAGTGCATGAAATAATCCATGCCACATTGTGGTGTCTAGTGCATGAACTACTCCATGCCACACTGGGGTGTCTAGTGCATGAAATACTCCATGTCCCACTGTGGTGTCTAGTGCATGAAATACTCCATACCACATTGTGGTGTCTAGTGCATGCTGTGTTCCATGCCACACTGTGATGTATAGTGCATGAAATACACCATGCCATACTGTGGTGTCTAGTGCATGAAATACTCCATGCCATACGGTGGTGTCTAGTGCAGGAAATACTCCATGCCACACTGTGGTGTCTAGTGCATGCAATACTCCATGCCACACTGTGGTATCTAGTGCATGAAATACACCATGCCATACTGTGGTGTCTAGTGCATGCTCTACTACATGCCACACTGTGGTGTCTATTGCATGCTGTACTCCATACCAAACTGTGGCGTCTAGTGCATGCTGTAATGCATACCACAATGTCGTGTCCAGTGCATGAAATACTCCATGCCACACTGTGGTGTCTAGTGCATGAAATATTCCATGCCATACTGTGGTGTCTAGTGCATGACATAATCAATGCCACATTGTGGTGTCTAGTGCATGAAATACTCCATGTCACATTGTGATGTCTAGTGCATGAAATACTCCTTGCCACACTGTGATGTCTAGAGCATGAACTACTACATGTCACACTGTGGTGTCTAGTGGATGAAATACTCCATGCCACACTGTGTTGTCTAGTGCATGAAATACTCCTGCCATACTGTGGTGTCTAGTGCATGAAATACTCCATGCCACATTGTGGTGTCTAGTGCATGAACTACTCCATGCCACACTGGGGTGTCTAGTTCATGAAATACTCCATGTCCCACTGTGGTGTCTAGTGCATGAAATACTCCATACCACAATGTGGTGTCTAGTGCATGATGGGCTCCATGCCACACTGTGATGTCTAGTGCATAACATACTCCATGCCACTTTGTGGTGTCTAGTGCATGAACTACTCCATGCCACACTGTGGTGTCTAGTGCATGAAATAGTCCATGCCACACGGTGGTGTCTAGTGCTTGAAATACTCCATGCCATACTGTGGTGTCTAGTGCATGAAATAATCCATGCCACATTGTGGTGTCTAGTGCATGAAATAATCCATGCCACACTGTGGTGTCTAATGCATGAAATACTCCATACCACATTGTGGTATCTAGTGTATGTTGTGCTCCATGCCACACTGTGATGTCTAGTGCATGAAATACACCATGCCATACTGTGGTGTCTAATGCATGAAATACGCCATGCCACACTATGGTGTCTAGTGCATGAAAAACTCCATGCCATACGGTGGTGTCTAGTGCAAGAAATACTCCATGCCACAATGTGGTGTCTAGTGCATGCAATCCTCCATGCCACACTGTGGTGTCTAGTGCAAGAAATACTCCATGCCACACTGTGGTGTATAGTGCATGAAAAACTTCATACCACACTTTGGTGTATAGTGCATGACATACGCCATGACACACTTTGGTGTCTAGTGGATGCAATACTCCATACCACACTGTGGTGTCTAGTGCATGCTGTGCTCCATGCCACACTGTGATGTCTAGTGCATAAAATACTCCATGCCACACTGTGGTGTCTAGTGCATGAAATACTCCATACCACATTGGGGTGTCTAGTGCATGCTGTTCTCCATGCCACACTGTGATGTCTAGTGCATGAAATACTCCATTCCATACTGTGGTGTCTAGAGCATGAACTACTACATGTCACACTGTGGTGTCTAGTGGATGAAATACTCCATGCCACACTGTGGTGTCTAGTGCATGAAATACTCCATGCCATACTGTGGTGTCTAGTGCATGAAATACTCCATGCCACATTGTGGTGTCTAGTGCATGAAATACTCCATGCCACACTGTGGTGTCTAGTGCATGAACTACTCCATGCCACACTGTGGTGTCTAGTGCATGAAATACTCCATGTCCCACTGTGGTGTCTAGTGCATGAAATACTCCATACCACATTGTGGTGTCTAGTGCATGCTGTGCTCCATGCCACACTGTGATGTCTAATGCATGAAATACACCATGCCATACTGTAGTATCTAATGCATGAAATACTCCCTGCCACACTGTGGTGTCTAGTGCATGAAATACTCCATGCCATACGGTGGTGTCTAGTGCATGAAATACTCCATGCCACACTGTGGTTTCTAGTGCATGCAATACTCCATGCCACACTGTGGTGTCTAGTACATGAACTACACCATGCCATACTGTGGTGTCTAATGCATGAAATACTCTATGCCACACTGTGGTGTCTAGTGCATGAAATACTCCATGCCACACTATGGTGTCTAGTGCATGAAAAACTCCATGGCATACGGTGCTGTCTAGTGCAAGAAATACTCCATGCCACACTGTGGTGTCTAATGCATGCAATCCTCCATGCCACACTGTGGTGTCTAGTGCATGAAATACTCCATGCCACACTGTGGTGTCTAGTACAGGAACAACTCCATACCACTCTTTGGTGTATAGTGCATGACATACGCCATGACACACTTTGGTGTCTAGTTCATGCAATACTCCATACCACACTGTGTTGTCTAGTGCATGCTGTTCTCCATGCCACACTGTGATGTCTAGTGCATAACATACTCCATGCCACATTGTGGTGTCTAGTGCATGAACTACTCCATGCCACACTGTGGTGTCTAGTGCATGAAATACTCCATACCACATTGTGGTGTCTAGTGCATGCTGTTCTCCATGCCACACTGTGATGTCTAGTGCATAACATACTCCATGCCACATTGTGGTGTCTAGTGCATGAACTACTCCATGCCACACTGTAGTATCTAGTGGATGAAATGCTCCATGCCACACTGTGGTGTTTAGTGCATGAAATACCCCATGTCACACTGTGATGTCTAGTGCATGAAATACTCCAGGCCACACTTTGGTGCCTAGTGCATGAAATACTCCATACCACATTGTGGTGTCTAGTGCATGAAATACACCATGCCACACTGTGATGTCTAGTGCATGAAATACACCATGCCATACTGTGGTGTCTAATGCATGAAATACTCTATGCCACACTGTGGTGTCTAGTGCATGAAATACTCCATGCCACACTGTGGTGTCTAGTGCATGAAATACTCCATGTCCCACTGTGGTGTCTAGTGCATGAAATACTCCATGCCATACGGTGGTGTCTAGTGCATGAAATACTCCATGCCACACTGTGGTGTCTAGTGCATGAAATACTCCATGTCACATTGTGATGTCTAGTGCATGAAATACTCCTTGCCACACTGTGGTGTCTAGAGCATGAACTACTACATGTCACACTGTGGTGTCTAGTGGATGAAATACGCCATGTAACACTGTGTTGTCTAGTGCATGAAATAATCCATGCCATACTGTGGTGTCTAGTGCATGAAATACTCCATGCCACATTGTGGTGTCTAGTGCATGAACTACTCCATGCCACACTGGGGTGTCTAGTGCATGACATACTCCATGTCCCACTGTGGTGTCTAGTGCATGAAATACTCCATACCACATTGTGGTGTCTAGTGCATGCTGTGCTCCATGTCCCACTGTGGTGTCTAGTGCATGAAATACTCCATGCCATACGGTGGTGTCTAGTGCATGAAATACTCCATGCCACACTGTGGTGTCTAGTGCATGCAATACTACATGCCACACTGTGGTGTCTAGTGCATGAAATACTCCATGCCACACTGTGGTGTCTAGTGCATGAAATATTCCATGCCATACTGTGGTGTCTAATGCATGAAATACTCCATGCCACACGGTGGTGTCTAGTGCATGAAATACTCCATGCCATACGGTGGTGTCTAGTGCATGAAATACTCCATGCCACACTGTGGTGTCTAGTGCATGCAATACTACATGCCACACTGTGGTGTCTAGTGCATGCAATACTACATGCCACACTGTGGTGTCTAGTGCATGAAATACTCCATGCCACACTGTGGTGTCTAGTACATGAAAAACTCCATACCACACTTTGGTGTATAGTGCATGACATACGCCATGACAAACATTGGTGTCTAGTACATGCAATACTCCATATCACACTGTGGTGTCTAGTGCATGCTCTACTACATGCCACACTGTGGTGTCTATTGCATGCTGTACTCCATACCAAACTGTGGCGTCTAGTGCATGCTGTAATGCATACCACAATGTCGTGTCTAGTGCATGAAATACTCCATGCCACACTGTGGTGTCTAGTGCATGAAATATTCCATGCCATACTGTGGTGTCTAGTGCATGACATAATCCATGCCACATTGTGGTGTCTAGTGCATGAAATAATCCATGCCACACTGTTGTGTCTAGTGCATGAAATACTCCATGTCACATTGTGATGTCTAGTGCATGAAATACTTCTTGCCACACTGTGGTGTCTAGACCATGAACTACTACATGTCACACTGTGGTGTCTAGTGGATGAAATACTCCATGCCACACTGTGTTGTCTAGTGCATGAAATACTCCTGCCATACTGTGGTGTCTAGTGCATGAAATACTCCATGCCACATTGTGGTGTCTAGTGCATGAACTACTCCATGCCACACTGGGGTGTCTAGTTCATGAAATACTCCATGTCCCACTGTGGTGTCTAGTGCATGAAATACTCCATACCACAATGTGGTGTCTAGTGCATGATGTGCTCCATGCCACACTGTGATGTCTAGTGCATAACATACTACATGCCACATTGTGGTGTCTAGTGCATGAACTACTCCATGCCACACTGTGGTGTCTAGTGCATGAAATACTCCATACCACATTGTGGAGTCTAGTGCATGCTGTTCTCCATGCCACACTGTGATGTCTAGTGCATAAAATACTCCATGCCACATTGTGGTGTCTAGTGCATGAACTACTCCATGCCACACTGTGGTATCTAGTGGATGAAATGCTCCATGCCACAATGTGGTGTTTGGTGCATGAAATACCCCATGTCACACTGTGATGTCTAGTGCATGAAATACTCCAGGCCACACTTTGGTGCCTTGTGCATGAAATACTCCATACCACATTGTGGTGTCTAGTGCATGCTGTGCTCCATGCCACACTGTGATGTCTAGTGCATGAAATACACCATGCCATACTGTGGTGTCTAATGCATGAAATACTCTATGCCACACTGTGGTGTCTATTGCATGAAATACTCCATGCCACACTGTGGTGTCTAGTGCATGAAATACTCCATGTCCCACTGTGGTGTCTAGTGCATGAAATACTCCATGCCATACGGTGGTGTCTAGTGCATGAAATACTCCATGCCACACTGTGGTGTCTAGTGCATGCAATACTACATGCCACACTGTGGTGTCTAGTGCATGAAATACTCCATGCCACACTGTGGTGTCTAGTGCATGAAATATTCCATGCCATACTGTGGTGTCTAGTGCATGACATAATCCATGCCACATTGTGGTGTCTAGTGCATGAAATACTCCATGTCACATTGTGATGTCTAGTGCATGAAATACTCCTTGCCACACTGTTGTGTCTAGAGCATGAACTACTACATGTCACACTGTGGTGTCTAGTGGATGAAATACGCCATGTAACACTGTGTTGTCTAGTGCATGAAATACTCCATGCCATACTGTGGTGTCTAGTGCATGAAATACTCCATGCCACATTGTGGTGTCTAGTGCATGAACTACTCCATGCCACACTGGGGTGTCTAGTGCATGAAATACTCCATGTCCCACTGTGGTGTCTAGTGCATGAAATACTCCATACCACATTGTGGTGTCTAGTGCATGCTGTGCTCCATGCCACACTGTGATGTCTAGTGCATGAATTACACCATGCCATACAGTGGTGTCTAATGCATGAAATACTCTATGCCACACTGTGGTGTCTAGTGCATGAAATACTCCATGCCACACTGTGGTGTCTAGTGCATGAAATACTCCATGTCCCACTGTGGTGTCTAGTGCATGAAATACTCCATGCCATACGGTGGTGTCTAGTGCATGAAATACTCCATGCCACACTGTGGTGTCTAGTGCATGCAATACTACATGCCACACTGTGGTTTCTAGTGCATGAAATACTCCATGCCACACTGTGGTGTCTAGTGCATGAAATATTCCATGCCATACTGTGGTGTCTAGTGCATGACATATCCATGCCACTTTGTGGTGTCTAGTGCATGAAATACTCCATGTCACAGTGATGGTCTAGTGCATGAAATATCTTGCCACACTGTTGTGTCTAGAGCATGAACTACTACATGTCACACTGTGGTGTCTAGGGATGAAATACGCCATGTAACACTGTGGTGTCTAGTGCATGTTGTACTCCATGCCACACTGTGATGTCTAGTGCATGAAATACTCCATGCCACACTGTGGTGTCTAGTGCATGAAATACTCCATGCCACACTGTGATGTCTAGTGCATGCTGTACTCCATGCCACACTGTGGTGTCTAGTGCATGTTGTACTCCATGCCACACATGTGCATGAAATACTCCATGCCACACTGTGATGTCTAGTGCATGAAAATCCATGCCACATTGTGGTGTCTAGTCCCTGTGTCTTGGATTGTATAGTGCGATAATACTCCATGTCACATTGTGATGTCTAGTGCATGAAATACTCACTTGCCACACTGTGGTGTCATAGAGCATGAATTACTACATGCACACTGTGGTGTCTAGTGGATGAAATACGCCATGTGAACACTGTGTTGTCTAGTGCATGAAATACTCATGCCATATGTGGTGTCTAGTGCATGAAATACTCCGATGCCACATCTGTGGTGTCTAGTGCATGAAATACACCATGTCCCTACTGTGGTGTCTAATGCATGAAATACTCCATGCCACACTGTGGTTGCTATGCAGAATATGTCCAATGCCATACGGTGGTGTCTAGTGCATGAATACTCCATGCCACACTGTGGTGTCTAGTGCATGAAAAAGTCCATACCACACTTTGGTGTATAGTGCATGACATACGCCCATGACAAACGTTGGTGTCTAGTGCATGCAATACTCCATACCACACTGTGGTATCTAGTGCATGCTGTACTACATGCCACACTGTGGTGTCTATTGCATGCTGTACTCCATACCAAACTGTGGCGTCTAGTGCATGCTGTAATGCATACCACAATGTCGTGTCTAGTGCATAAAATACTCCATGCCACACTGTGGTGTCTAATGCATGAAATACTCCATACCACATTGTGGTATCTAGTGTATGTTGTGCTCCATGCCACACTGTGATGTCTAGTGCATTAAATACACCATACCATACTGTGGTGTCTAATGCATGAAATACTCCATGCCACACTATGGTGTCTAGTGCATGAAAAACTCCATGCCATACGGTGGTGTCTAGTGCAAGAAATACTCCATGCCACACTGTGGTGTATAGTGCATGAAAAACTTCATACCACACTTTGGTGTATAGTGCATGACATTTACGTATGACACACTTTGGGTGTCTAGTGCATGCAATACTCCATGCCACACTGTGGTGTCTAGTGCATGCTGTTCTCCATGCCACACTGTGATGTCTAGTGCATAAAATACTCCATGCCACACTGTGGTGTCTAGTGCATGAAATACTCCATGCCACATTGTGGTGTCTAGTGCATGAAATACTCCATGCCACACTGTGGTGTCTAGTTCATGAAATACTCCATGTCACACTGTGGTGTCTAGTGCATGAAATACTCCATGCCACACTGTGGTGTCTAGTGCATGAAATACTCCATGCCACACTGTGGTGTCTAGTGCATGACATACTCCATGCCACACTGTGGTGTCTAGTGCATGAAATACTCCATGCCACATTGTGGTGTCTAGTGCATGAAATACTCCATGCCACACTGTGGTGTCTAGTGCATGAAATACTCCATGCCACATTGTGGTGTCTAGTGCATGAAATACTCCATGCCACACTGTGGTGTCTATTGCATGAAGTACTCCATACCACACTGTGGTGTCTAGTGCATGCGTACTCATTCCACACTGTGTGTCTAGTGCATGAAATACTCCATGCCACACTTTGGTGTCTAGTGCATGATCTACTACATGCCCCACTGTGGTGTCTATGTTGGATGTACTCCATGCCACACTGTGGGAGGTGCAGAAATACTCATGCCATACTGTGGGTTGTGCATGAAATACTCCATGCCACATTGTGGTGTCTAGTGCAGAAATACTCCATGCCCACTGTGGTGTATAGTGCATGAAAAACTTCATACCACACTTTGGTGTATAGTGCATGACATACGCCATGACACACTTTGGTGTCTAGTGCATGCAATACTCCATACCACACTGTGGTGTCTAGTGCATGCTGTTCTCCATGCCACACTGTGATGTCTAGTGCATAAAATACTCCATGCCACACTGTGGTGTCTAGTGCATGAAATACTCCATGCCACATTGTGGTGTCTAGTGCATGAACTACTCCATGCCACACTGGGGTGTCTAGTTCATGAAATACTCCATGTCCCACTGTGGTGTCTAGTGCATGAAATACTCCATACCACACTGTGGTGTATAGTGCATGAAAAACTTCATACCACACTTTGGTGTATAGTGCATGACATACGCCATGACACACTTTGGTGTCTAGTGCATGCAATACTCCATACCACACTGTGGTGTCTAGTGCATGCTGTTCTCCATGCCACACTGTGATGTCTAGTGCATAAAATACTCCATGCCACACTGTGGTGTCTAGTGCATGAAATACTCCATGCCACATTGTGGTGTCTAGTGCATGAACTACTCCATGCCACACTGGGGTGTCTAGTTCATGAAATACTCCATGTCCCACTGTGGTGTCTAGTGCATGAAATACTCCATACCACACTGTGGTGTCTAGTGCATGCTGTTCTCCATGCCACACTGTGATGTCTAGTGCATAAAATACTCCATGCCACACTGTGGTGTCTAGTGCATGAAATACTCCATACCACATTGGGGTGTCTAGTGCATGCTGTTCTCCATGCCACACTGTGATGTCTAGTGCATGAAATACTCCATTCCATACTGTGGTGTCTAGAGCATGAACTACTACATGTCACACTGTGGTGTCTAGTGGATGAAATACTCCATGCCACACTGTGGTGTCTAGTGCATGAAATACTCCATGCCATACTGTGGTGTCTAGTGCATGAAATACTCCATGCCACATTGTGGTGTCTAGTGCATGAAATACTCCATGCCACACTGTGGTGTCTAGTGCATGAACTACTCCATGCCACACTGTGGTGTCTAGTGCAGGAAATACTCCATGTCCCACTGTGGTGTCTAGTGCATGAAATACTCCATACCACATTGTGGTGTCTAGTGCATGCTGTGCTCCATGCCACACTGTGATGTCTAATGCATGAAATACACCATGCCATACTGTAGTATCTAATGCATGAAATACTCCCTGCCACACTGTGGTGTCTAGTGCATGAAATATTCCATGCCATACGGTGGTGTCTAGTGCATGAAATACTCCATGCCACACTGTGGTTTCTAGTGCATGCAATACTCCATGCCACACTGTGGTGTCTAGTACATGAAATACACCATGCCATACTGTGGTGTCTAATGCATGAAATACTCTATGCCACACTGTGGTGTCTAGTGCATGAAATACTCCATGCCACACTATGGTGTCTAGTGCATGAAAAACTCCATGGCATACGGTGCTGTCTAGTGCAAGAAATACTCCATGCTACACTGTGGTTTCTAATGCATGCAATCCTCCATGCCACACTGTGGTGTCTAGTGCATGAAATACTCCATGCCACACTGTGGTGTCTAGTACAGGAAAAACTCCATACCACACTTTGGTGTATAGTGCATGACATACGCCATGACACACTTTGGTGTCTAGTTCATGCAATACTCCATACCACACTGTGGTGTCTAGTGCATGCTGTTCTCCATGCCACACTGTGATGTCTAGTGCATAACATACTCCATGCCACATTGTGGTGTCTAGTGCATGAACTACTCCATGCCACACTGTGGTGTCTAGTGCATGAAATACTCCATACCACATTGTGGTGTCTAGTGCATGCTGTTCTCCATGCCACACTGTGATGTCTAGTGCATAAAATACTCCATGCCACATTGTGGTGTCTAGTGCATGAACTACTCCATGCCACACTGTGGTATCTAGTGGATGAAATGCTCCATGCCACACTGTGGTGTTTAGTGCATGAAATACCCCATGTCACACTGTGATGTCTAGTGCATGAAATACTCCAGGCCACACTTTGGTGCCTAGTGCATGAAATACTCCATACCACATTGTGGTGTCTAGTGCATGAAATACACCATGCCACACTGTGATGTCTAGTGCATGAAATACACCATGCCATACTGTGGTGTCTAATGCATGAAATACTCTATGCCACACTGTGGTGTCTAGTGCATGAAATACTCCATGCCACACTGTGGTGTCTAGTGCATGAAATACTCCATGTCCCACTGTGGTGTCTAGTGCATGAAATACTCCATGCCATACGGTGGTGTCTAGTGCATGAAATACTCCATGCCACACTGTGGTGTCTAGTGCATGCAATACTACATGCCACACTGTGGTGTCTAGTGCATGAAATACTCCATACCACACTGTGGTGTCTAGTGCATGAAATATTCCATGCCATACTGTGGTGTCTAGTGCATGACATAATCCATGCCACATTGTGGTGTCTAGTGCATGAAATACTCCATGTCACATTGTGATGTCTAGTGCATGAAATACTCCTTGCCACACTGTGGTGTCTAGAGCATGAACTACTACATGTCACACTGTGGTGTCTAGTGGATGAAATACGCCATGTAACACTGTGTTGTCTAGTGCATGAAATAATCCATGCCATACTGTGGTGTCTAGTGCATGAAATACTCCATGCCACATTGTGGTGTCTAGTGCATGAACTACTCCATGCCACACTGGGGTGTCTAGTGCATGACATACTCCATACCACAATGTGGTGTCTAGTGCATGATGTGCTCCATGCCACACTGTGATGTCTAGTGCATAACATACTCCATGCCACATTGTGGTGTCTAGTGCATGAACTACTCCATGCCACACTGTGGAGTCTAGTGCATGAAATAGTCCATGCCACACGGTGGTGTCTAGTGCTTGAAATACTCCATGCCATACTGTGGTGTCTAGTGCATGAAATAATCCATGCCACATTGTGGTGTCTAGTGCATGAAATAATCCATGCCACACTGTGGTGTCTAGTGCATGAACTACTCCATGCCACACTGTGGTATCTAGTGGATGA